>OX411306.1:226466337-226598636 GCA_948150685.1 Rhaphigaster nebulosa
TTGGAAGTTATTTTATTTAAAATAACCGTTTAAAAACCGATTGGCTATAATTGAAGGTAAATAATCGGAACAACCGATAATCGCTTTTTTTTCACAATAACCGAACCCCATAGTGAAGGTCTCATGACTCGTATTCCTAATTTTTCTGCGGTGCGAAAATCAGTGCCACTGGACCTTTATTTTTTGTATGCATACATTATATCATGATCAAGTAATTTCTTCTATCAATCTATTATCAATCTAACTCCCCGGCGCTACAGGCCAGCATGACCCTTGGTTATTCTTCTCTACTTCTTTCTGTCCTCTGCTTCTATCTTCCAATTGCGGACTCCTAGCTTCCTCGCGTTCTGGGTCTTCCCCATTCCCTCTTTCCACTGAAGCCCACTTCTAGTATTCTCCTCTGCACCCTTTCATCCTCCATTCTGGCCACGTGTCCTTGTCTATATCAGCCTACTTGCCTTGACACAGTTTATAATGTAATTATTCTCCAATATTGTCTCGATTTCACTGTTGCTCTTAATTTTCCATTTACCATTAACTATTGTAGCACCGTAAATCCTTCTTATTATCTTTCTTTCGAATACTTTTAGATTACGGCAACCCTTTTGTGACAATCACCAAACTTCTGCTCCACAGGACTACTGGTCTAATAAGAGTTTTATGTAGCTTTAATTTTGTAGCTTTTTATGACTACTGAGGCTTGAGAAGTTTTAGGTACGAATAGTAAGCTCTATTACCAGAAATTATCCTGCTGTTAATTTCTCTTGGTTAATTTAATTTTCATTGTTTAGGCCAGAACCAAGCTACACATAACTGGGTACATTTTCAAACTTAAAATTCCTTATTTTAATGTCGCTGGAGGATCTTCTACTTGCTGCCGAGGATAATTTAAGGTATTTTGTTTTTCTTTCAATGACAACCAGACCTACTTTTTTGCCATTTTCGTGTATTACTCCAAAGGCCTCTCTAAGTGCCTTTTTACTTCTGGCAGCAATCACTAGGTCATCAGCAAAGGCACAAATGTGACATGCCTTATCAACAATAGTGCCTTTTACGTGTCGACAAGACATCTCCTTAACGAACTCCCGATTGCACCTTAAATGATCCACCAACATTATTTCCAACTATGGATGATGCATTTCCCATAGTCAAGCGTATTAAATTAATTATCAATCAATCTATTATATATGAAGAAAAAGCAACTTTTGTTAAGAGCTATTCAGAAAATATTATTTTAAGTAATAATTAATAAAACTCTAAAAGTTTAATTTATGCCATGAAATAAATAAATAAGTTTAATTTAAATTTACACTATTTAATTTTCCTCAAAAACTTTAAATAAATAGGGTATGTTTTGAGATGTCTTGGAGTGATGTCGTTTTAGGCTGTTGCAACAGTCAAGGCATGTTGATGTGCTGTTTACATTGATCTGCATTTAAGTGACATCGTCTTTCTGCTCTGATGTACCTGAATTGGCGAAAAATTGACTTATTAGTTGTTTACTGTTATTTGAGATACTTGAGAAATTGTTTTGGAAAGAAACCTTTCAATTTCATATATTCTAACAATATTTTTTTGTTCCGTTTTTGAGTTTTTGCTATTGTGTAACGAAAAATAAAGTTTCGTAATAAATAAATTATTATTAATAGAACTATATTTACTTAAAATATTAAATTGAATAGTACCTTCGACAAGAGTGGCTAACTTTGAATATATCTTATTCCTTCAGAATTACTTAAATTTAAATTCGTCTCTAATAGAGCGTAAATAAGTAACTGGGGCTGTTATCATAGGCGGAATTGATTTCTCTAAATTATCGCCAAAAATTTGGCACCTCGCCGGAAGATAAGGAACTGGAAGATATATTTTGAGAAAACAACGTCTCAGCGCGCTTTTAGTAGAAAATGGCTCAAGTCCAACAATTTATGGTTGTTTGTTTTAAGGAAAATAATTTTTAAAAATAAACATTTTTTATCTCTCAGAACAGATTTCCTGCAGGGTCAAGAATGTTTCGCAATAAATGTCCTTAATATTTATTAGTCTAAAGTGGAAGTAAATATGTCTCACTCTATTAAAAGATAAGTTCAAATGAATAGTACATAAGAACTTTAAAATATTTATAATTTTAACTGATATATTTTGGTTGTATAAATAAGAGGGAATATGTTTGAACACATTACGAAATTTTAAGTATTTAAGATCTACGATAACTGGAAAAAACAAAAAGTAAAGAGGAATTTAAGGCGCAGTTAAACGCGGAAAATGCTTGTTATTTTTCGGTCTCGAAATTACTTAGCATCCACTGGAGAATTTACTGGAGAATTGAGAAGGTTGCAAAACGCTGAATTATGAAGCGTGAATTCTGTTAATATAATCGAAGTGATAACAACGCGACGGTTGAGATGGCCTTGCGAAGTTGTTGAGCTTAGTAATGAACGAATCCCTAAAATGTTAATAAACGCTGAGTCGACCGATAAACGTCCGAGGGATAGACCGAAACGCAGGTGGGAGGATTGCATAAAGGTTCATTTTACGGATTTGGACGGTAGTCGGTGGACCGTGGTTTGTATACAGCGATTGGTGGTATCGGCATCGAGCCTTCGGGTTCGCTAAGCCTTTGTTACTTCTTTGAACGTCATTAGGAGAAGAATCGTGGGGAGAGAGAGGGAGTGGGAGAGGGAGAGGGAGAGGGAGTGGCAGAGGCAGAGGCAGAGGCAGAGGAAGAGGCAGAGACAGAGGCAGAGGCAGAGGCAGAGGCAGAGGCAGAGGCAGAGGCAGAGGCAGAGAGAATTTGAATGAGAATAGAGAAGAAGCATGACGGATATTGTGTTTTTGGAAGTGTTTTAGAATCATACCAATGCGAAAAAAGATAAATATACTTTATATTATATTTTATATTATACTTTATATTAAGGTAGAGAAGCGGGCGAGAAAGGAACGTTGGAATGTTTTGATTCTGTGGGAGGGACTATATATGTCAGAAAGGAGCGAGCTTGTTGTCAGTCAGTGGACTGAGCATTTGAATCGTAGTAGTCTATAGATGTAGGAAGGATGCTGGGAGTTGATGGTTTGGTATAGGAAAGATTCGAGGAAATATTGCCGCCGGATGGAGGGGAAGAGCCAGTTTAACTCGCCATATAGATGGAACGGACCGTGAGACCGCCTCGACGTACTGAAGACAAATTTTATAAAGCATTTTAATACACACACACACACATATATATATATATATATATATATATATATATATATATATATATATATATATATATATATATATATATATATATATAAATATATATATATATATATATATATATATATATATATATATATATATGTATATATATATATATATATATGTATATATGTATATATATATATATATATATATATATATATATATATATATATATATATATATATATATATATCGTAATTATATACTCGTATATACTATTTTAATGCCTAAAATAATTATATAAACGACGCATTTGACCAAGTATACTATTTTTATTTATTTATGAAACTCACTTTTTCTACAAAATCATTGATTCAGTTTAATAACTAGATTGATCTAGCATTGACATAATTGTATATCCACTGAACCCAGAAACTTATTTATTGAACATTTATACAGTTTCATTATTATTATAATTATTGCGGCACAACAACCCGGTGGCGGATCTTGGCCTCCACCAACCACTTCTGTCAATCGCCACGATCCTGTGCAGCTGTAATCCAATTCCTGACACCAATTTCCCTCGAGTCGGCCACTACTCCGTCTTCCATCTCAGTGTAGGCCTGCCTCTTTTCCTGGCCCCATGGAGAGGTTTCGTAAGCATCCTCTTCGGTATTCCATTGTCTTCCATCAATGCCAGAAGTAACGCCCATCGCAATCTGCCTAATTTTAAAATCTGGACGATGTCAGGCACTATAAATGCTTGGTTAGTCCCTCTACTTCAAATGCCATCCACTAGTACTCCACCAAACATCCTTCGGAGGATCTTTCGAAGATAAGGAGTTTTTTGTTGTTTTTTCCAGTTATCGTAGATCTTAAATACTTAAAATTTCGTACTGTGTTCAAACATATTCCCTCTTATTTATACAACCAAAATATATCAGTTAAAATTATAAATATTTTAAAGTTCTTATGTACTATTCATTTGAACTTATCTTTTAATAGAGTGAGACATATTTACTTCCACTTTTCTACGAGACTACTAGACCAATTTTTTTTTCAGATTTAGCACCAAAATCGGAAGATTTTTTATCTCCAGGATGATCCCCGGAACTCGGCAATTCCATTCACAATCGTTTCAAAGCGAAAGCTGATTGAAGATTTCATACTCCCATATCTCAATAATTTATGATTATAAGGGAAAAATATAAAGTGTTTTGGAATCATACCAATGCGAAAAAAGATAAATATACTTTATATTTATTTCGAAATAATATACTAAGTAACAGCTCGCAGCGTTTTATTTTACTTTATCAATTTAAATAAATATTGGACTCGATTATTTGTGTGTGTGTGTGTGTGTGTGTATGGTAAGTCTAGCTCAAAAAGTTGTACGATATTGAAATAACATATTTAAAGAAGGTCCGAAGATTGGCTCACAGAAATTTCCACTTTATATCATAAGTTTTATATGTTTTATAATTTTCTCAAAAAGCGCTCTAATGATTTTGATTAAAATCGTTATATCAATGTACATTACTACCAATTAAATGGTCTCTTTATTACCAGCTAGGTTTTATCCTCATTGAAATAGTCTGACATGGTTAAATTGCAGTAATAGATGTATAATATACCGTTAGATTTCTAAATATTTTATAAAAATTAATATCTAACATATAAAGTCGTATAAGGTAAGGTAGAGTGAAGAAAACGCATAAGCTTAAGTGATTAATGATTGGGAAAATTAAATGATAATTGTAGTTATGAATTTCTACTTTTTTCCCGCTTGCCTGGCATACTAGTTACATACGATTAATACCGCATCCGCTTATTGTAGGTATACGAGTAGCAGGTGTGGATAAAAAAAAAAAATATTTTATGGAAACTAAATGTTTCCATGGAAACTTATAAAAATTCACTATTATTAATTGAGCAGAAATTAATTTCTACTCAAAGTATGGTGGTAAGTGAAAGTTGTGTGATGCGCGCCTGATTAATTCATTAATTTCATGAAATATTAAAAATAACATAATGTATAATCAGATTAATAAAATATGATATTACTTTATATTAGGTTCTTGAAATATTGAACATATAAATGGTTTGTGCAGGGCTAGATGATATTTGAGAAACATATTATACTTAAAATCTAATAAATTGACGTACGCATGATGGTATAAAAGGATCAATCTAATTAGGAATTGATAAATTATTTGCCACTTCCATAATTTTGTTTTCTTTGAAAACTAGTTTCAAATTTTTATACATTGATCTTCAGTTCTAAAAACTCACATTTCTCATTATTACATAAGTAATTTGAGACTTTTCAACGTGATGTATTAAATTAAATATGTATGAAGCACTTGAAATAATAAAATCCTTCATATCCAATCCAAATGTTTGCTTAAATGGCCAAATAAATATCTCTAATAGTCCAATCTTAAATGTATTCCCACCCATAACAGAAAAAAGAATTACTCATCGGAATTACTGAGAAAACCCCGATCCATCCCCTAAAAGCGTACCATTTACCTAAAAATACCTCACCTTTCCCCAACAGTCATTTCCATTACTAGTACAGTGCGAGAACAAACCAATGAACATTTTCTGTTTGATATAATCCACTTAAACTTTGGTGAGTGCCAACATTTATGAATGTTTCATAATACTAATTTAAATTAAATTTAATATCTCCCATCATTACCTAGGATTACCAAGGAACCCAGGTATACAAAATCTTGGACCTTTCAAAGCCGTACTCTCCTAAGGCTACACTCTCATTCGGACCAGGCACTTCCGCTGTTACAAGATACTTCGTTTTCGCCTGGTTTACTTCAAGCCCGAGTCTCATGACCGGTCCCACTAATCCTAAAAAAACCCATATTTTTTAGCATGTAGTTATTTCTGTTTAACAATAACGCTTAAAAAAATCTAAAATAACAATAATTCACTCTAAAATACCAAAAGAAAATCCTTTTAAGAAACTTTGGATGCAGTTAAAATAATTTACCAAAGAGAGAATTCCTGAGGTGCTCGATACTGTCGAGTATTTTCGGGTCTTATCAAGTCCTATCATAATAAAAAAATGGCTTACAACTTTTCCTCGACTGCAATTCTAAATAAGATTCTTCAATATTTAATACAAAAATATCTTGTTAATTCATACTCCGTTTTATGAGCCAGTGAATATTCCAGAGGTAGCATCATATTCCAAGTGGCTTTGAATAAAGAATCCCTCAATACTAATAAGTAATATACTCTAGAGAGAAAAAACCTAAAGGACATAACCCCCGCAACATCAGATGAAGAAAATTATACTAAATAACGAGTGGTGTACTTAGGCACTCTAACTTTTAATGATCCAAACTCATTTGATACTCATAAATTAAGAAAATTTGTGAATTACTGATCAGAAAAAAAATAATAGTTTTACACTATTTATAATTACAAGAATAAAAAAACCTAAATCACTGGAATATAAAACCTAGAAAATTAGTCGAGACTAATACATTGTAGAATTTGCTAATGTTTCGGGATATTTTTCCCTATCTTTAGAATTTATAATATTTGTAGATTCAAGAATTCTTCCAAATTCATCTTAAGTTTTTGATAAAACGTCAATCAATTTAAAAATGTATAAGTTTCGACTGACATTATTTTAATTTAAACATAGGTTGAAGTGAATAAAAATGAGCACAGGCTCATTCCTCAAAAAACTGAGCAGATGCTCTGGGTTAGATTTGAATAAACAGAAGTTACACAATGGAATACTAGGTAAATGTATGGAGTACATGTTCCAAATATGGGTTGACTATTGATTCGGAGTACCCGCTCACCTTTCTAAGTGAATACAACTGAGGACCTACTCCACTATGTGATTAGATACTCAGTAAAATGCCAATCAACTCGTTTGTAAATTCAGTATTTTACTGGGTACCTACTCACACAGTCGAGGAAGTTCTCAGTTTTATTCACTTTGAAAGTTGAGCAAGTATTCCGAATCAATAATCAACCCATATTTGGAGAACGTGCTCCATACACTTACCCAGTATTTCATTGTGTAACGCCTCTTTATTCACCTATAATCGGAGAATCTGCTAAATTTTTAGAGGAATGAGCACGTGCTTAGTTTTATTCACTTCACCAGTTGGCTTTTAATTGACCCAAAAAATTGAACAAGGTAAAAAAATATTAATTTTCTAATTTTTATCCTATTTACTAATTTCCCTATGAAGCAATTTATTTATATTGTCAATAAATACGGCACGAATGAATTCCTTTATCACTATTAATTATTGTTCTCATAGGAGACAGATTTTAATATTTGACAATAAAAATGGTTTCTATCTGAAAAAAAAAATAATGATGATGATGTTGGCCGGAAACTTTGATGGGGTATTCAATTCCAATAGGGTGTTGTAACATTTAAACGCTAAGCAACCCAAGGATCCAAAATAATCCCGGAGTCAGCAATGGGCCATCAAATCCGTTCCTCTTGGCCGTCTAAATACATGAGATGGCTTGCATATGCAAACAACGGACCGGAGGAACATATTAAGGTCTATGGATCCTCTCGAATCTCGTTCTGTTATTTCTGCTTGGATACGTTAATTGTCTACACGATGACCTACTAAACACAAACTTGAGAGAAAACAGAAGGCAGTGAACGATCCTAAAACGTTGAGGGACGCATCAGCAAATGAAGATTCTGAAGATGGAATTCTGTGAGTTCAAAAATGTCGTAGGTAGGGAAGAGAATCTTCAAAGGTGATTTAGGAAATACGGGCACTAAGACATAAAACGGCAGTATATATATATATATATATATATATATATATATATATATATATATATATATATATATATATATATATATATATATATATATATATATTTTTTTTTTAAATTACCTTAAAGGATGAAATCCTAATTATTAGGTTATCAGGGATTGATAAATAATTTGTCACTTCTATAATTTTGTTTTTATTGAAATCTAGTTTAAAATGTTATATATTCATCTTCAGTTCTAAAAGTACACAAAAATTCAAAAATAACCAATTTAAAATACATTTTGGTATTATTATACATATTAAATTAAATTTAATTTAAATTAGTATTATGAAACATTTATGAATTATTATAAATTTAATTAAGACACGAGATCAAATACATGTTGGCACTCACCAAAGTTTAAGTAGATTATATCAAACAGAAAATGTTCATTGGTTTGTTCTCGCACTGTACTAGTAATGGAAATGACTGTTGGAGAAAGGTGAGGTATTTGTAGGTAAATGGTACGCTTTTAGGGGATGGATCGGGGTTTTCTCAGTAATTCCGATGAGTAATTCTTTTTTCTGTTATGGGTGGGAATACATTTAAGATTGGACTATTAGAGATATTTATTTGGCCATTTAAGCAAATATTTGGATTGGATATGAAGGATTTTATTATTTCAAGTGCTTCATACATATTTAATTTAATACATCACGTTGAAAAGTCTCAAATTACTTATGTAATAATGAGAAATGTGAGTTTTTAGAATTGATGATCAATGTATAAAAATTTGAAACTAGTTTTCAAAGAAAACAAAATTATAGAAGTGGCAAATAATTTATCAATTCCTAATTAGATTGATCCTTTTATACCATCATGCGTACGTCAATTGATTAGATTTTAAGTATAATATGTTTCTCAAATATCATCTAGCCCTGCACAAACCATTTATATGTTCAATATTTCAAGAACCTAATAAAAAGTAATATCATATTTTATTAATCTGATTATACATTATGTTATTTTTAATATTTAATGAAATTAATGAATTAATCAGGCGCGCATCACACAACTTTCACTTACCACCATACTTTGAGTAGAAATTAATTTCTGCTCAATTAATAATAGTGAATTTTTATAAGTTTCCATGGAAATAAAATAAAATAAAATATTTTTTTTTTATCCACACCTGCTACTTGTATGTAACTAATCGTATGTAACTAGTATGCCAGGCAAGCGGGAAAAAAGTAGAAATTCATAACTACAATTATCATTTAATTTTCCCAATCATTAATCACTTAAGCTTATGCGTTTTCTTCACTCTACCTTACCTTATACGACTTTATATGTTAGATATTAATTTTTATAAAATCTTTAGAAATCTCACGGTATATTATACATCTATTACTGCAATTTAATAATGTCAGACTATTTCAATGAGGATAAAACCTAGCTGGTAATAAAGAGACCATTTAATTGTACATTGATATAACGATTTTAATCAAAATCATTAGAGCGCTTTTTGAGAAAATTATAAAACATATAAAACTTATGATGTAAAGTGGCAATTTCTGTGAGCCAATCTTCGGACCTTCTTTAAATATGTTATTTCAATATCGTACAACTTTTTGAGCTAGACTTACCATACACACACACACACACACACACACACACACACAAATAATCGAGTCCAATATTTATTTAAATTGATAAAGTAAAATAAAACGCTGCGAGCTGTTACTTAGTATATTATTTCGAAATAAATATAAAGTATATTTATCTTTTTTCGCATTGGTATGATTCCAAAACACTTTATATTTATGATGACATTTCTTTTCACTTCTTGTATGAATACAAAGAATCTTGCCTTAGACAGTAATGAAGCGAAAGTGTAAAGAATAAAAAATGAGTGAAAATTCAAATCGCTTACTGTAATTTCGATTCAGAGATAATATGATGAGAAAGTTTCGTAAATGCTTTTGTGCTATCAAGGGTCAGGCAAAAGATCTAAAGGGCGAAACGGTTGTGGTCCAAATTAAAATATTCTTCAAAGGGTGAGTTTAATTAAAATTTTTACCTCCTCAAGACGTCTCCTATAAATACCTTAAAAAGGAACAGAGGCTTTTTAATCAGGTCCTCTTCTGGGCTCTTCTTAATTGGTACAGCGGATAGTTGTTTTCCGGCAATTTATGGACTTAATTATAATTAATTCTCGAGGAGTCTTGGGAAAAGTACCTAATAGGACTCGTAAATCTTCCTCGGGCTAAAGGAATCTGGAAGAGTAAAAAGGAAATAAGCTAATTTAAATACGCAAATCCAAGGTGTCGGAGTTAGGGTGGTCGGAAAACGTAGAATTGTATTAACGAAATCAAGTCAACATATTATTTTACAATGCCATAGTGTTTATTAGATTTCAGGCCTGCTATATGATGATAACATGCATGGACACTTTTAAGGGATCCTGATGAGAATGTTATGGGGTATTAGGATATAAGGGGAATGGAGTATTGAGGTAGAATGAGACGAAGAAAAATGAAAGGGAGAAAAGAAAGAAAAACCGAATAGAAGAATCATGAAAGAAAAACTAGTCCTGGCCATCTTCAGACTGAGGATTATTACTCAGTGATACATAATTATGCCGCTTTGTTTCTGAAGTTTTCCTTTCCCCATTTGATTTTTCAAAAAGATTTTCTCCCCTTATCATCTTTCCATTTTTGTGCGACGTCTTGAATAGTCCTTTAGCAGCTCGGTATATCTTCTAATATTCTCTTTACTCACATTGCTTGCAGATGCTTTCAAGGAACAGTATCAAAATGACAATATTTTTTTTTAAATGCAATAGTTTCAAGTTTTCACTTTGTTTTTTTCTTAACCTCGGATTTTATTTACACAATGAGGTTTTGACACTAGTTAAAAAGATTGTGCATTCAGCTTGCTTCCACGGGTATGCACAATGACGGCAATTACGCAAGCTGTACACTTTTTCTCTTAGCAATTTATTATAACATTCTTACTAATGGAAACTAGAGGGTACAAACTTTTTATTGCAAAAACAACATTCAGTGTGAATGTATTCATGCATATATGCATATTCAATATGCATTATTTTCCCTTTTAACTGAACAATTTCTGAATTTATCCCTTTTTTGATTCATAATTTTCAATAATATACCTTTATAATCGATAGAAAAAATAAATAAATAACCTCCTCGCCGCCAAAATTTGAAGTTTTGTGTTTCAAGATACATGGAATACAGAAATCGATTTATAAAAGTCCGACCGTTCTCCATCTACTGTACGCCGCACAATGGTTAAAAATCGATTTTTCGGAAAAAAAACACTACCAAACCCGATCTGTGAGCTCTTGCAATATAATTTTAATACCTTCTTAATTAATTAACAGTGGAATTTCCAGTAAGATGTACACTCTCAATATGTTTTATCACTGATGCATTAGGCGAAATTTTGAAATTTCTATTCTGGAAAGAAAAACTGACATTGTTTCTCACATTTATAACCATCTAAATAAAAGTTATGTTGTGATTATGTGGAGTGAAGGAGGGTCGGCAGTTCAATTTGAGTTGAATACCAGAAACTCCTTTGTATTCAGGTTCTGAAAACGATGGAATTTCGAGTTTTTGACTCAAAATAAATTGATGAAGCATGAATTGGTCATAAAGCTTGATGAAGACATTTTTTGATGTTTTTTTTTCAATAACTAATTATTTTTTAATAATTATATAAATATATAATATGTTAATAATTCTTAATATATTTAAGGCCAAAACGATGCATTTAAATATAATACAAAGATTTACAAATTTAGAAAATAAATAATAATATACATACATATATACACACACATATATGTAATTTCATAAGATTGATACCATCTGAACACTAATGTTCTATTTCCCTTAAACTTTGGTCCAAATCGGACGAGCCGTTTTTATAATATAGGTGTGTCATGGAAAATACATTTTCGCAAGTTTAAGCGAAAGTAATGGATGGAATTTGATAAGATTGAAATGTGACTATCTCGAAACCAATCCGAACAATTCCTAAAATTTTTATCAAAATCGGATGAACGGTTGTCGTTGTTATGCCAGCAATATAGATTTGACAACTTCAGCTGTGAGGAAGCAATAAACAATTGACAAGATTAATTCCATTTTCAAAATAAAATTTCATCCACAGACGAAGTTGGACGTGGCTGCATTTAAAAAAATATTTTATTGAGTTTTGTTTTAAGAAAAAAATAATAACGTTCGGCTACGTTCGGAAGATATATACAAACAAAATCTTTTTTTAGGTTTTTTTTTGTTACTTATTCGGGAAATTATTATTGCCTTAAAATAAACAAAAAATAATGTTTTTTTTCTACTCATTATAATGTATGCTGTAGCTGTAGTTCATTACAAAGGAAAATCGCACCAAGAAAAACTACGAGAGTGAAAAAAATAATAATAACGAATAATAAAGTCGACAATTTTTTTTTTAAATCAATCATTATTTTATGATTGGATTTGAAGGCTCGTTACAAGTGTAAAAATTGAAATATTTTTTATTAAACAAGTAAAATATTTTAGGTAACTATTCTGTTTATCAAAAGTCAAAATGGTTTTTCAACCATTGTTGTTGCGCGGCTTTTCTCCGCTACCACTGAGAAGTTTATTATTATTATTTTTTTTTTTTTTACTCCAAAGTCAGGATGATCCTCCGAACTCGACATTTTATTTCAAAACGATGCCCGATTGGAGGTTTCTTACTCCCATATCTCGGTCATTTATGAAAATAGAGGAAAAATATAAAGTTTCTATGAATCATAAAATCAAAGCCTAAAACAATAAAAATCAATCCAAATAAATTTTTATTAATTTAGTTTTGTTTTATTGGATATATAACTATTTGGAAATAATTAACTAATATAAATACTGCAATGATTTGCAGCGTTTTTTTTTAAATTGTAACATGCAATTAACACCAGCAACATATCCGTTGATTATCTTAAATTAAAAAAAATATAAACTAAAAGGTAGCTTGGAGTAAAGACCCCGAAATTAGGTGCCTCATTCTTGCCTAATAACCGTTCATTAACAGTTACACGGAACTAGTTCCAGGCTGGCTCCAGTTACTGTTTAATTGAAAATTCCAAGTTCTAGAGCTGCTGTCGCAGGCACGTTATAAAGGTCGGTAATTGCACCGAGACGCTCCATCAACTAACTCAAATAATTACGGACTAAATTACTACAATACTTATGAGTCTATTATCTGTTCCTCAAAACTATTCCTAAACTATGTATATTGGTCGAAAGCTCATATGTGGCGAGCAATTAGTCATAGTAACCACAAATGAGAAATTCCGAATAGCTCTAGACAAATAACAATACGTATTATGCATTAAATAAAGAGAGCAAAATTCAAAGAAAGAGACAAACAATATAAAATTATGTTACATATTTACCTATATATGTAATTACCTATATGTTTATCTATATAACTATATTATTAATGTTTAACTATATACCTGTATATCTACTATATTTTTAATATAATCGTTTGATTATATTAAAAATATAGTAGATATACACTAGCTTGTTACAAAAGTCTTTGTGCATTAATTCATTGATGACATTAATGCGAATCCTTATTCAACACTGATGTAAACAATGCATATATACTTTACTAATGCTATATTTAATTATAACTGTATTTACCTTTCATTCCATTTTAATTATTTCACTGATAATGCTGAAAGAAAGAATCGTCATTCATTGTCTTCTGAGGCACAACTGGAAAAAAGGATTATGGGCGAAGGTAACGGCTGATGAAATTTGTGCTGTGGAAGGTGAAAATTTGGTGCATCGTAATACAGTAGCGTTTTTGTTTATGTGGTTCAATTCTAGGAAAAATAGCCTTCAAGGTATGCTTTGTGTTTGGTGGAATTATAAGGATGTTTTGCACTTTGATCTGTTTCCACATTGGCAGAGCTCTTGACGTTTAGCTTTACTATGAGCAACTCGAAAGAGCAAATAGAGTTCGTTTTGGCGAAATAGAGGAATCATTTGCTTTGGTCAATCATATTAAAGGGATGTTTAAGTAAGACAATGCTCTTGTCCAGCTTTCAAATCAAATAAAGATTCTCAGAAATGGAGGGTGTTAGCATCTTACCCTACTCTTCTAGTTGCCCTGATTTGCATTGCACTGTCTGGCTATGGTCTTAAATAGCGGAATGTCAAGTCAGGATGTGAGAAGTTGACCGCCTTGAAAACCAAGGGCAACCAAATTCAATTTCTGGTAGAAAGGTGGGTTAAAGTAATTGGCAATGATGGCCAATATTTTGAAGAATAATTTTAATGTCAGTAGATTTTATACTGAAATTTAAATAAAACTTATTCTAGACAAAATACTTTTGTAACAACCTTTCACCCAACATAAATATTTAACAATCGACTCATCACAGAATGTATTTTTATCCAATTAGAATATCTTCCCGTAAAACATTTTAGATCAGATAATACCCTATCTTAATAGTTTAAAGTTTTATTTTAATAGATGAAAATTTCGACCCACTATAAAAAATTAAAATCAGTTGGTAATAAAGTAAACATACTCAGTCACTTGCTAGGTTCAAAAAACCTTTCACTTCGGCTGAAGTTGACGATTTATAAATGCCATCACCATTCTACAACAGAATGCACCATGCACCTATGTTCAAGAAATTAGCAAAAATAACATTTAAGCGCTTGGAATCATTCATTGTAAAATGAACTACACTCCATAAGACAAAGATAAACAAAATTTTTGATGTGTTACATATATTAAAAATTAAAGAAATGATCGAATTACAGCATAAAAATTTATGGATAGCTTGCAACTATTGGGAAATTAAATATTTAATAAAATCTTACCAAACTCAGCTTCCCAACGATGGCAAAATCAATTAAGTAAATATATTAATGTATTTATTATTTTTAGCTGTGAAGGTGTATACAAATAGAGAGTGAACCCAATCACCTAGTGAGTGTAAATTCCTGAATGTCCTTACAATGTAACACAGTTAAAGTAGAAGGAAAATTAAATGAGCATAACAAATAAACAGACGAAGGGGGTTTAGGGGGGGGGGTGAAAAAATAGTTAACGATTTTATTATTTATTAAACAGGAAATAGAAAAGAATTAATCTAAATTTCATAAAATCCTTTGAATTAATATGCAAGAGCAAAAACTCAAAATGAGGCATAAATAATTATTAGGACATAAATGGAAAAATACAAAAAAAGAAGCCAAGAGTCAGACAAATAACAGAAATAAATAAAAAAAATCATCCGTCGATATTTCGTCAATTCTGGCATCATCAGTACAGTAGGAGAGAATTAAAAATAAAAACCTATATAAAGAACAAAATGCAGGATATATCACATCAAAGTTCAAAAAAGTCACTAACCAATGGCAGCATCCCACACCGAGATACCAGGCACATACTGAGGGAGCTTACATGACAACAGCTGGAAAACGTTAAATTAAAAACAGCTGATCATAAAAAAAAAATAAGATACTCGCACTAAAATCAAAAAATGTATAAAAGATCATAAAAATAAATTAAATAGGAAAAGATCAACCAAATCTCTTGAGAAACATCTTCCTCTTCTGTGCATATAAACTTACCCTTTTCTCTTGCATTTGATTAATCTTATTTTAGGTTATTTATCTTATCTTTGGTTAATTTAATTTGTTTTTATGATCTTTTATATATTTTTGAATTTTTAGTATTTCCTTTTTTTTTTTATGATCAGCTGTTTTTAATTTAACTTTTTCCAGCTGTTGTCATAGTTGATTTTTTTTTATTTCAGTTATTTTTGAGACTCTTGGGTTATTTTTTGGGATTTGTCCATTTATGCCATTCTTTAGACTGTAACACAGTTACAATACATGAAAAATTATTAAAAAAGCTGATATAAAACTACATAAAGATATTAAATGTTCATAAAAGGTTATGAAAAAAAAAGAAAAGTTCATTAAATAGTTTATTTTTATTTTTAGGAGGTTAATAACTTAAACAACTTAAAAAAAATAAAGGTAAGGTACAGCTACTGTTTTTTGCTACCTGTTTCATATATTTTTCAGTGAAACGAATTGGAATAACTACTAAATATTTTTATTTAACCAATTAAAACGATAGTGAAAAGGATTTTAATTTTTAGTGACACTGACAACAACGAGTTGTCGACTTTTCGGTGTTCAGTCCCATCATCAATATCATACTGCAATATAATATTCCATGGTCATCAAAATGTATTTAAATATTTCGTCAATTAAAAATAATTTTAACACCTACACTGTGCTGTTGAGTTTCAATGTTACAAAAGAAGATCCTATATTTCATTTATTTTATTTTTATTCTTACCCCACCTCCTTTAAAATAAATTAAATTTTTAATATGTTAAAAAAAATATTATGGTTTGAATTTTTTGCATTATATAGGCTGAAAAAGTTGTATTGGATCGCTACTTGTTTTCTGATAAAATAAAAAAAAAATCAATCTCTATTTTCTATCACTTCTTCGAATATTAGTGGGTATGGAAATAACTCAATTCTATACTGTCAATCTGTTAATTCTGTACTCACTCTCGAATACACTAATATGGAAGAAGAATTGAGGCTGTAGCTTAAAAGTCTATGTGGTCTGTTTGCGAAAAACGCATTAATGACATTAAGTATGTCCCAACAAAACCTTATTCCAATCAAGAAATAAATGAAATCAGTACGACTGTTTCTGTGCCCTCATTGTATTGTAAATGTAGTTACCAATTGTCTAGGTGAGGTTGATGGGAGTCATTAGAAGGCCTCGAACAATGCGGAAGGTTGCTGGACAAAACTATGAGAAGGTTGAGACAAGACGATCAGATGTGTCGAAGGGACAACCAACGAACCTTAAGCGATCAGCAAGCCAAGAGTATCAGCTCTCTGACCCAGTATAAAGGAAATCTAAGACTAGGATGAAGGAAAGAGGATGAGCTGATAAGAGAGAAATGGGATAAAGGAGAAGAGGAAAATTCTTAGATTTTTATCGATATTTATTTTTTAACAAGCATGTATGTATGTGCTAACAGTTAAACCAAATAAATCTAGCCATTCGTAATATTTCCACAAATAGTTTTTAGTTATTCAATAACAATTTATATTGTGACATTAGAAGCTTTTACTTTTATTTAAGCATTTAGCTGTTTCAAGTGCCTAGTTTTATTTTATTTTTTTATTAAGATCTCAAAGTGCAAATATATTTTATTCAACTCAAGCTAATATTTATGTTTGAACCTTATTATATACATTTCTCTTTTCTGAAAAAGACACATTGAACCTGTCGTAGAATAAATGTACAACTCAAAATTTTAAATCGTTCGAAAATCATATTTAAATTTTTTTTCTTCACTTTCATTACTATTAAAATCCACAGAACATTCGTAGTACCCTAAGAATGATTATTAAGAGTGTTCAGTGTGTTTTAATAAAAAGATATTTAAAAGCGAAGAAAAAAAACTTCAAATATGATTCTCCAACTAGTTCAGAACTTTGAATTGTATCTTTATTCGACGACAGGTGTGATATGAATTGTCTTTTTAATAAAATATTTGGCTTTATTTTGAATATTAACTTGAATGTTTTAATAGCGGAATAAAGACTCAACGCAAGTCAACAAAATATTCTATGCAAGAAGGGCCCTTGAAAATGGTTTCGATAATAATGCCATCCCAATTTATTTACAGTATTGGTAAATATATACAAATTGGAATTACAAATATATATAAAAGGAATACCTTGTTGACATAACGAAATGTCGGAAGGAGAAGTAGCGCAGCATAGACATTTTCAGAATTGTCGAAAACCTTATCTCAAAACTGAATTGCAATCGATCAAAAATCAAAAACATAATTTTCATGTTTTAGGATCATTTGGAACCCCTCCAAAAAATATATATACATATATTAAAAAATATAATGAATAAATATATATTTTTTTTTTTTTATACAAAAGGGCTCTAAGAATAATTACTTTGTTTAGAATTTATGAACACTTGTGAGACTAACTATACTCAAAAGGGCACTTGCCAATTATCTGTATTTGTTAATACTGAAGTGAGTATTGTTTACATCGCTACGGTGGTTTCATTATGAAAGGTGAAGGATCAAGGGTTGTTTAAAGGCAAATGCAGAGGAGGATTGATGAAGGATTTTCTTAAGGAAGCAGTTCTATGAGAGGGTATACACAAATCAATGGGATGAGATCTCGTTTTTAGAGAGTTCATTGAAAAATGTTGATTGAGAAGATCAAGGAATTGGGAAGTTTTTTGGTTCTAAGGACTTGGAAAAGAAAGACACCAAGGAGGAATTGCCTTTGGATAGTTGACTAAGAACTCTTCAACTCGGAATACCAACAAGAGAAATGAGAGCGCCTTGAGAAACTTCAAGACGAATCTTTTGAAACAATTTATAAGACTCGTCAGTCACATCTCGAGTCCAATAGATAGCATCACAAGCACGTATTCGGCTTAATTATGTTTACATACATAATAGTAATTATGTTTATTTCAGGAATGATTCAGATCGAAGGTGACACCGAGATTCATTACAGTCCAGTGGAAATAGATAGGTCGATTACTGACTGAGGCAAGGTAAGTGGTAGTAAGGAAGCGACAGGAGGTTGGGAAAATATCGATATTTTTTCCGATAGATTTTTCCGATGTATCGTTATAGCAATATAAAAATTTTAGTATCGAAAGCCTATATTTTTTCAAAAGCAATTATTTTTTAAATAAAAAAAAGTAAATTAATAAAAAAACGGCAGATTCGACAATCAAAGAACCAAAAAAAGATTGTGATGTGATGTGTTCGTGTTGTTATATATAGTGGCTGTGTTCAAGTCAGCCATCTTCTTAACGGTTTCTGGTTAGAGATGTAAATATTGCAGAAAAAAATATATAAATATATATATTTTGATATATATATATATATATATATATATATATATATATATATATATATATATATATATATATATATATATATATATATATATCAAAGATTAAAATATCGGGTCCCGATATTTTTAATCTTTGAAACCAGAAGAAGAGGGTTTTTATGTTGAATATATATATATATATATATATATATATATATATATATATATATATATATATATATATATATATATATAAATATTCAAATATTACATAGTAGGAACTAGAGTAAACATTCATCGCTTAAACATAAAAAAAAATTAAAAAGGACTGAAGAAAACCAATATTGAACAATTTACTAAAAAACCTAACAGAGAAAACCACAACTGGACAAATAATGACTGATCAACTTATAGACTAACTAATCAAACTTATAGACCTTGTATACTTTTTTTTAATTTTATTATTTTTTTATTATTTTTAAAAAATATCGGTTTCCAATACTCAAATTTCAATATCAATATTACATTAAATTGAGTTATAGCTAACGGACAAAATATCGATATTTTTCTTTAAAAATATCGATATTTCGATAAATTGACATTTTTCCAACATGCAACAGAATACATAATTATTTGCCAGAGCCAAACTCGAATCTGGGCACGGAAGTTAGGAGTACAGTACCTCACTCCATATATAATTCATTATTAACATTTAAAATTAAAGGAAAACACCCCTGGTATTCAGATAGTTTTAGAAAATTTAATTAAACATATTTAAAAAAATAATTAAAAAGAATCTTGTATATTGAATAATTCATTTAATTGAATTGATATTTAATATACGATAGGAATGCAATGTAATATATGTTTGATTATACTTCCCTTTATCAGCTCATTTCAAATAATTAAGCTCATTCACTAACTAATCCGGCGCAGAGCTTGTCATCGTAATTGAATTAGTATTCAATAAAGGCTTTGTATGGAAATTGCTTGCTTATCCAATATGTTTATCAATAATTATCAACAATATTAATCTCTTCAAACGTAATTGATTAGAGAAATTTGAAATTAGTATTATACGATCTGGGCTGGAATTTATATTGCGTTTGTTATAAGAATGTTTACAATTTCCTTTAAAATGGATACAAAGATTTATAAGGCAGAACGTGACTATTTGTAAATTTTTAATTTAAAAAAAAATAAAATCCCCGAAACGGAAACAACTTTTATTTCTTACAATTCTATTCGTCCTAAGAGACGGAATGTGCTTTCATTGAATTATTTAGGCGCATTGGTGGGTTGTTAGTGAAGTTGAAGCCCATGAATATTGAAACGTGGAGTTACTGTCGGGTGCCTTCTACACCCAAACGAAAATGAAGACTTCTTTACTTAATAGATTAATTTACTTATTCTGTTTTACATGCACAGATGCAAGGAGCTTTCTGTATTTTGACATACACAGAAGAATGGGACGGAATGTACCTGCAAGGGGCCTTAACGTGAAGTGGAAGGCACCCGAGCGTCAACTTCACTAACAGCCCATCAATGCGCTTAAGTAGATGTGCAAGTACATTCCGTCCCTTGGGATGTATAGGGTTGTTAGATACCCTCAAAACATTAAAACAAGAGTTTTAATTATTTATTTTTAGTGGCTCTGGTGTACCGTTTCGATTTATTTTTTTCTTTCACATTCCTCAGAGAGGTAAACTTGAATTTGAAAGGCTTCTGTAAGGCCTACTAAATATGTCGCTTCTATTAGACAGCAAATATTAGCATATTTATTTATTTAGTTTAAAATAAAATCTGTTGAATTCGCCTTTTTTCCTTTTTTTTAAGTACCTACCTATGTTTATTAATTGTCCATTGTGAGTCCCACTGTTGGTAAAATTACTTTTTTATTTATCTGAAAAGAAAATAAACAAATAGATTAAGAAATGTGTCTGTAAACTAAACTATTGTAATTATCGCGAGTGATTAGCAGTTGTTCATTCAGAAGTTCGTCTCTCTCCAACAATATTGAAAAAATATTTTATAATGGTTAAAGGATTCTCGACTTTTTGTTGCTATTTCATAATATATCACTTTTTTTATTTTATTTATAACTAATAGTCATATATTTTAACTAATAGTCATATATTTAAATTAACAAAAAATAATTATTTTATTTTATTTTTTTTTAAATATGCATACATAAGAAAAATCATTTGATACCTTTAAATAAAAAAACTAATTAAAAATCAAAACAGCAAACAATTATATAGAGATATAATTACAGATAAATATAGGGTGAGTACAAAGGTTAAATAAGAATATATTTACAGCTAATGTTAGTCAGTGACTTCAGACTCCCACTAATATGTAAAATAATAAATGTAGAAATTTTAATTATGGACAATGGGAAAGAAATAAACAGAAGAGGTATTGTTAAATTACAGATAATATTAAATAATTAGTATGGCTTATATTTATGTTAAGTTGGAAAATGTGTTGATAGGTGTAATAATTGTTAATTTTAGTAAAGAAAAATCATATGATGAGGGATATTTCTCCGAAACGTTAATGGAATAAAGAAATAGATTACACCTGGAAGTTATATTTTTTCCTTTAATAAAACAATTACAGGAACTATCTAAGAAATTATAAGAAAGAAGACAATAATATATCACGAGTAAGTTCATAATCATATGTAATAAAATATAAATTACAAATAATTTAAAAACTAAAATGTACTCTATCTCTAAATTTGATGATGGATTCTGAAGAAATTTATACAGAACCACCCTCAAGGTGTTCTCTTCAAATGACAAAAAGAATTATGGAAATCGTTTTACGAATTTAGGAAAATTTATATGGGACTACACTGAGGATGAACCATTTTGATTAAAATAAGAATATTAGAAATAGGTTCAAGAATAGCGAATTTATGCGTGCACATAAATAAAACATAAAATCAAACTGATAACATCTTTTTTTTAAGTCGGTTAAAAATGAAGATAACAATGGCTCAAAGTTAAAATATTTAATAGAGATTCTCATTTACCCTCTAATTATAAGTTCAGTATATTATAAACTTTGAAAAAGTTATAATTGAGTTTTGAAGAAAACAAAAGGCTTTAATAATTAAAACTTTTTATAATATTCTTTTTTACTATAGAGAGAAGTTACTTTCTTTTTCTTTTTTCTATTATTTTTTGTTTATCTTCTGGTCTATTACTATCGATTGCGGCGAACAAACACAGGGACAATAATCGGAGTAGAACAGATATCGATCGAAGAAGTCCCTTTATCCGTGAAATACCAGCGCCAGTCAACCGTTCCAGTGGAACTTGTTAACACTTGAGCGAAAGCCTGGTCTCTCGGGACAGCAAACACGGCCACTGTCGGCGAATTGAGTGTCAACACCCGGCCACCTGTGCTCCAAAGATTACCGGGAAATTGTCAGCCAACGATAGTCCAACATTTTAGAGGGTGCTTCAGCGATGTCAAATGTGTTAACAACAAATTTATTTCTACATGAAATATTTAAATAATTATATAAACCAGAATTATAAAATAAATTAAAAGAAAATGTTTCGTGAAATACATTGGCTCTTAAGTCCTTAATGATTTTATATTTATCCTAATGGCCCAGGGCAATGTGTCTCCCATGAAGGAAAGATGTAATTTTAAAGCCAATGGTGTAGTTTTATCACAAAAATTATGTAGTTATTTAATTTTTATGGTGATGTCATACAAGATGCCCGCTATGACAATATAAACCATTTACAATACCTTCGTTAGTATCTAGCCTATTTTATTTTTTTAGCTTTTGGGAATTGCAATGTTTAGGACTAATAAAAGTTTTCTTTGCAAGGATTTCGAAAAAACAAGATTTTGGTTGATGTTTGGGTTTAATGTGAAAAAGTTCAAAATTCAACGAGACAAAGCATATCTATAATAGATGAGAAAAAAAAAATGCCATAAAAATAGTTTTTTAACAATATGAGTAACGCGATACTCTACATGTGAGTAAAGATTTTAACACTTCCAGGAACACCGGTCTGACAGACCACCACCAATGCATACCATTGATTGGAACATGGGTCTACCAGATCCTTACAAAAATCATCATATGTTGTGCTATGTTTCTGGCAAACTGCTTTTCTAAGGCAGGTGGGGGTTCCAGAAACCACATTTACTCAATTTACTTGATCTAATTTAATCTCTATTTGCATCGGTTCCAAAAGGGAGCCGATCAATCAAACTATACTTTAACAGAAAAGGCTAGAGACCGTAGACCCCCTGTATGGTCAATTAGCTTGGGATATTATAAATACCATTGAAGAACCTTTCCAAGGGTGTCGTGTTCACCAATGTCACTTAAATAACTAGATGATGGCATGCAGGGTAAATAGAATGATAGATTTTTGTTACAGATCTTACTTTATTTATGTTACGTTATTAATTAACCTATTGGCTTAATACTTTCTAATCTAAATTACTCTCATTTTAAAAATCTACAGACTGTAACATATGTATTTGAGAATACTGGGAGAACTCTTGCTTATTTAAAATATTATCCGGATGCCACATAATATTATACATTGATGTACACAATGAATCAAAGGACTAGCACATCTCTTATAGTTAGAAGTTGCCGGGGCTCGATGATCTAGACTTCTTTCTCCTG
Source organism: Rhaphigaster nebulosa (assembly GCA_948150685.1). Lineage (NCBI taxonomy): Eukaryota > Metazoa > Arthropoda > Insecta > Hemiptera > Pentatomidae > Rhaphigaster > Rhaphigaster nebulosa. The sequence continues at coordinate 226,489,919 of OX411306.1, forward strand.
GAGGGGCCTCTAGCTCGAACTTCGTCTCTCGATGGACTGCTCCACTGTTCCCTCTGCGAACTTCCGTCTTCTGGCTTCTCTCAAGAACTACACTACTCTCTCGGTCTCTTATACCGTTTCCCCTATTTCTTCTTGAACAGATGAATTTTGTTCCCCACTCTCCTTTTGGGACATCCTATTGGCTGACGCTCTAAGAATATTTTCAAAGGACTTGTAATCTTGGGCGGCAGATTTTATTACACCATGTCGTCCTGGCCTATCTCTAGGTTTATGGTGCTCTTACTTTCGCTTATCTTAAGCGGCCTATTGGCGGTCTTGAACTGCCTCCGTTCCAGGTATCACGGCCGACCTTGTAAATATTTCTTTGTCAGTAACAGAACCTGGTTAATGTTGATATTACTGAACCGGGTGGCATCTCTTTAATTTATTCCTTATTTAATTACTATTATGAATATTAATTGTTTCCTTCAATCCCAGTATCCTCAATATATAACAATAGGAACACCGATCTTTCTGATCAACCTCTTATAATATGAAAAGTACTTAACAGCACGGCGGAGTGAAGTGTTGATTTTAACTCCAGGAGCACAGATTTTCGCCTGATGCTAGCGACGAGGAAGGAAATTCACGGGCTACATTGAGCGGAATTGTCGGCGTTCTTATGATCTGTACCGGTCTCGCAGACCGATGCTCACAAGAGTAGGTTAATTGGGTGAAAATCCTAGTTTTTTGTTAATAGCTTTTTATCGAATAGATCATCATGTTAAAATCATTCATAGCTAGGAGGAAAGAAAATACATATGGGAAAATTTACAATAAAGTTTTAAATGATCCATGTTTCTTTCAACTATTTCAGAAGCAAGCATTGGTGATTTTGAGATTTTAAACAATGAAGCAAATTAAAAAAAAAAAAAAGCATTTACTTATTCCATAAATGTTTTATACATACGTATTTATAGTTACTCTATGTAATCTCCATAGTTGCTTCTTAGTCCTAGAATAAAGAGTATAAAAACGGAATCCCGTGGAAAAGTTAATGAAGGAAAGGTAGTGTCATTTTACAATATAAATTATGTTTTTAATAACTTTTTATGGTGACACCTTCACAGGTGTTGTGCAAGCGGTGATGCCATACATGTTGGCCGCCATAGTAATATAAACAATCTGCAATATTTTCGTCAGTATTAAGCCGATTTTATTATTTTTTTAAAGCTTTTAGGAAAGGTAATGATAAGGGCTAAATAAACTTTTCTTTATAAATATTGCGAAAAAACTATGTTTGCTGCTTGCTGTTTGAAAAACTTCAAAATTCAACATGACAAAGTACATCCTATCATAAGAAAATATGATCCACATTTAATTTATCCGATTTATTGTTTGTGGTTTATAGTAAGTAAGGATGTACTTTTTCTTGAAAACTTTTTGTTGAATACAAGGGGGTGATGTGGTCAGTATGTGGTCAGCGTGCGCAGCATACTGTATTAGGAAGTGCATGAAACATAGTATCAAGAGGTCCTTCTATACTCCCCTGGATAATCTTTTTATGAATATGCTGTCTAAAATATGTTTTAAATAATTACTTGCCCTTACCTATATACGAAATATACGAAGTATATATATAGTAAGGGGAAGCATTGCGGTCATGAAAATTTTTAAATTCGAGCTTTCAACGGAAATACGAGTTTTGAGGCCCACTGTGTCCAAATGACCAAGCCTCGTAAAATGGTCTGTGTTTCTGTGTGTCAATGTGTCTGTGTCTGTGTGTGTGTGTGTGTGTGTCTGTCTGTGTGTGTGTGTGTGTGTGTGTGTGTGTGTGTCTGTGTGTGTCTGTGTGTATGTGAACAGTCCAGCTCAAAAACGAAAAGTCGAACGATATTCAAATTACGTATTTAAGTTAGGTATAAGGCTGTGATGATACAGCAACTTTTTCGTCAAAATTGACTAACCGGAAGTGCCACTTTATATAATCGATTTTACACTTTTTTACATTTTTCTCGAAAACGGCTCCAACGATTTTGATAAAACTTGCCTAAATTATTCTCCATAAAGACCTTTAACTTTTCATTTATGGAGTAAATCACTGAGGAATTGCAGGGAAAAAAGGTATGATGAAAAGAATATTTTATTTGCGCATAGCTTAAAAAGTATGCATTTTACGGTATAATCTGTATAGAACTGTATGAAAGGTAATTAAATTATAAAAAAAAATATAAGAATCATCAAAATCGGACCAGTATTAGCAAAGATACAGCGCATCGGACTAACCGGAATAAGCTATTATAGCATGGATTTTACAATTGTTTAAAATTTTCTCGTAAACGGCTCCAACGATTTTGGTGAAACTTACCTATGTCTTCAGCTTAAAGACCTTTTACTTTTCATTTATGTAGTATAACAACGAAAAAGTTTGTAAATTATAGTAAATTATGTACAGAATTGTATGAAAAGTTATTACATTATCTAAAAAAAAAAAAAAAAAAAAAAAAAAAAAAAAAAAAAAAAAAAAAAAAAAAAAAATCGGATCAGCGTTAGCAAATATCCAGTGTATTTTATAAGGAGCACAAGACCCTACATGGATAACCGAGCGCATCTGAAAAGAGATGGATGCGACCGAATCTCCTCCCACCAATCCGCCAATCTGTTGTAAACAATACGCTCTGTAATAAAGTAATTTAAGAATACAAAAGCAGAAATTAACTTAATAATTTATACTTTCACATTATTTAATGGAAAGAGAATGTTTCCATAGAAAATAAACCAGAAACTTTTAAAATATATTTGCAACTTGACAAAGTTGAAATATATAGATAAGGTACGGAATCGTTGAACTGAAATTGATTAAAAACTGTTTTATTGTACTTAAGTGGGAGAAGATGTGAATGCTGTTGAGTTTATTAGAAGCAGTGTTTATGTGAACTCTATAAAATTATATTAAAAAGATAATTATTATAGTACGGTAAGGGAAAATTATGTGAATCCAGCCAAATAATCAACACTCTTGTGCTACAAAAAAGGTTTAGTTGTAGTTTTTGAACTTTAGTTGCTTTTTTAAGTTGAATCTTTAAACTTTGCGTATGTCTACTATTATATAGGGGAAAACATATTTCTGAGACATAAGCAGATGTATTGTACACATGTGGCACCCCTTGTGCGTACGTCTAAGGTTACCATTAGACATTAACGCTAAACTATTGGCTAGTTATAACTCAACCGATAGAATGGCCAGATGTCCATTTCACAGAGGATAGGTATGGCGCAGGAGGGTCTTCCGACCCCAGATTCGATCCACAAATGATATGATGATTGTAATACGCCAATCAAAAAAAAAAAAGTTTTTCGTTTCAAGATATGTAGAATCAAAAATTCGAATTAAAACTAATCCGTCTGTTCGCCGTCCGTTGCTTTTCTCCGTGACTACTGGACCTATTTTTTGAAATTTGACACCAGTCACAGGTTATCCCAGAATGACCCTCAGAACTTGGCATTACCATCAGCCATTTTGTTTCAAAATGGCGGCCAAATAGAGGTTTCATGATGTCTGCCATTTATGAAAATATAGGAAAAGTATGAAGCGTTTTGGAATCATTATATTAAAAACCTTTAAAGAAGAAAAAAATCAATCCAAATAAATTTTTCCTTTTTTTTTTTTATTGGATATATAACTATTTAGAAATAATAATTATTATTAGAAATATATAATCGGATTATAATCCAATATACTATACTTAGCAATTAGCAGTTTTTTTAAATTGTTTTTCTTTCATTTTTAAATTATTAAGGAATAAGGTTATAAAATATGTTGTAAGATAGAGAGAAATATTTTAATTAAACAGCAATGCTACCCAAATACCTTGGGTTGCTACACACATCACACTCATCAATCTAATGCTAGGCATATTTTTTATCTGTAATCTATCTCTTACTTCTCTTTTCCAGTAGCCCTCAACTATTACTTGAAATAACGCCCTTTTTTTTTATAAATTAAAAAAAATAAATAACTAATAAAATAAATTACTTACAAATTAATCAAATGTTCATATTTGAACATACGCACGCCCAATGATCAAAATTAGTACAAGTAATAATAATTAAATAAAAAGATATGGATAAATACCAATGGTAACAAATATATTTAAAGAAAAATCAAAAAATAAATAAATATTGCTTTCCGTTAAGTTATGTATATTAACTCACCGGCAATTTTTTTTCAAAAACAGACATCATAATGGCTGAAACCATCAAATCACGCCAAATCAGACTAGAGGGAGTAAATTAAGCAAAACCTAGATAGATAAGCTAGGGTATGTGTGTTTTCGGGGTAAGTGCGTAAATATCTCGTTATATCCAAACTCTCAGCTGTCCTTTATGGAGCATGAAGTCTAAACACCGGTGTATTAGAAATCAACCACGAAAGTTCGCTAAGGTGAAGTATAACGGGTTGTAAAGATATTAGTTCCAACCTGTTGATAAAGTTGTATGTGTTGTGGGAAAACCTTTGCCGTAGGCCAGTAGGCCTTTTTCTTCACTCTTTTTTTGTTGCCGCGAGTGGAACCTACAGAAGCTGTTCATCAAAATACTTTGTGCTTTACATTTCTCCTTGATAGTTTTCTATTTTTTAATAATAAGCATAAGTGCAGACCTCTGTTGTGTGACAAGTGCTTAAAATATACAAAATTTACTATCAAGGAGAGATGTAGAGTACAGTCACCCTTACTACCATGTTTTGTCGATGCAACTAAGGAGTAGGAAATTAAAGAAAACAATACGTTTTCAATGTATTTAAGCAATTATATTTCCCATCCCACATTCATAATTCAATGAACATGAATGTGAATCTCAGAAAAGCTTAAACTTTTTTCGGTGATTACACCAGTAGAATAATCCTCCGGAAACCGAACTATATTCCACTTAATTAGGGATTGTTAAATTTATCAATCCCTAATTAGATTGATCCTTCTATACCATCATGCGGATGTCAACTGATATATTCCACTTGTCTCAAAACCGTTCTTCCTTAAATTATGAGTCTTCCATATACCTTGTACGCTGTTTCCCCTCAAGGCCGGGGCATGTGCGTACTATGCACTATTCAATTAACTTATCAATCTCATCAAAACGGATGTGGTTGAAACGTAGGCATGAAAGTAATATTCAAACACAATCGTCTAAGGAACATTTAAAAAAAGAAAAAAGGAAAAATCTAGCTTCGAAAATAAATATTTCGAACTTTGTACAATTTAGTGAGCACTTACCCCACATAGCCCAACATCAATCATAAACAAAGCAATATATACGTTACTATAGAATAAATTGTTTGTTATTTATTAATTTATTGAAGTTGGGTGTACTATCTCTATTCTGACAATGTAACTTTGTGATTTTGAGTCCAATTGAAGTAGAAGCAGTTCCTTCATATCTCTCTAAAGTGGGATTGATTATTTCAGTGATAAACTCATTATAGAAGATCTCTGTGTCTTCTGATCCGCCCAGAAATCTGGAATTATAATTTTTTTATAAAATCCAGCATTCATATGACCTGATGTGGGAGAAGTTTGATATATGCTATGTTGGGACGCACTTTTAATTTGATGTATAACCCATGGTGCAGATAAGAGTCAGGCGAGTAAATTCTAATAAGTAAAAGGCCGTTTGTAATAATAAACTATTCGTTGTTCGGTAATAAATTTACCATTGCATGTTATAATGCTCTTATATATTTTAGGAAACCTTTTAAAGGAAAAGTTTTTTTAGTAAGTATAAAAATTTAAATGTTTTAAATAAATATCTGATTTGCTCCTTAATTTTTTGTAAGAATATCATAAGGTGAGATTTTGAAATCTAATTAAACATTCACAATTTCATATTTTTTGCATGGATAATTTTTTAAACTTTGTAACTCCATCCGGTAGGATTAAAATTCAATATAATTTGAAATACACCATGGAAAACATGTCAACCCTTATTAGTTGTTTTAGGTACAGGAATAAATTGGGCTTTGCCAAAGGGGCGGACATTTGGGTTCCGAACGAATTATTCGTAAGGTTTAAAATAACTCAGCCTGTATATAAAATAAGAGGGAGTCATAAATAAAATCTTTAGGAGATTAAAAATTTGTATAAAAAATAATGATTAGTAGTTGTTCAATCGGCATCGAACCTTCGTGTTCCCTGAGCCTTTTTCTACTAATATTATTAGTAGTAGTAGTTCAGTGTAAATCATAGATAATCAACTATACATAATATCTTGATATATAAAGTAATAACATTGTGTGGGAAACAAGCCATTAAATGTTATTGACAACACTATTTGTGTTTCTCTCTTGTTTTTTTTTGTATATTAAGGGACACAGGTAAGAGGGGAAGAGGTTCCATGATCTACCCTTAACCTCTAGGAATTGCCAAGTATCTATACCTTATTGATTATAGAGTACTTAACATCCTAATTTTATGTGATTAATGATCTATTGAATCCTTTTGCTTAGGTAAAAAATGTGTAAAGCTAGTAGATACGCTAAAATATAAATATAGTAGATAGATTAGGCTTATCTTCTTAGTAATAGTTTTTTGTTGTTGTTGTTTGTTGGAACTGAACATTGTAAATATTGTAAAGGTTGAAAATTTTTAAATTAGATCCTACTGCTATTTGCATATTCACAAGAATGTATCTTGCAATATTTATAATTTTTCCACCTTTACAGTGGAACTGTACAACTGTAGTTTAGATATGGATATACGGTCTAGATATATCGATCTAGATTGTGAGTTATGTCTGTATCTAAACCGTACGGAGTGATTCAGGACTTAATAAGATTAGAATAATTTTGTAAATAAAGTGATTAGTAATAAGGTGATCTTTAAGTGATGTTTAAGAAGATGAAGAGAAAAATGTCTCTCTTCAGGTTGCATTTTTCACTTTCCTCCCACCCCACGGAAATAATATATATATATTGATATTGGGCAATCTTATCCTTAATGTTATAGAACAAGCATCAGGTGCGAACAAAAGATGATAACAGATGAGCAGGTAGGTAAAAAGATAACTGACAGGTGATGACAGACGTCACCACAGCTTTTACCCTCAGATATGAGGAATAAGTTAATTTAAAAACCTACCGTGAAGTGGGCAATGTGACAAAGGCAAGAGATGGTCTGTATTGGAAGACTTAATCAATTTTAAGAAAACAGTCCCCCTTGGGTCTCGGCTTTCCTCCAGAAAAAGTGGCGAAGGTCCAGAAAAAGGGCGTCATTCGGCTAACTAATAGATATTAATGCATTCGCGGAGACCGGACCACCCAGGGGAGGTCAGGACAAGGGGTAGAGCCATTCGTTGAAATCCCAGAATTTCCTCCCTCTATCAAACTAGTCGGCCAATAATGACAAGAATACCGCCCACTGCCGGGGACCTAACCAACCAACAACGTCTTCTACCCCCTCTTAGGAAGAACAAGGGAGAGAAGGACGACAACGACTTCCCTCTGCCTTGATACAGATGTCTGGCTTCTTCACTCCAACAGTTTATTATTTTAATTTTGATGAATAAAGTTAAATGTTAGGAAGGAGGTTGTTCTTTATTTACCATCCCCATTATTAATTCGAATTTATTCCATTAAGTATGATAGCAATAAAGTTTAGCATTATGGTTATTAGTATTACTATTAAACTTAAAAGTAGAAACATTATCTTGGTTAATTAGTAAATAATGTTAACCACAAATCAGGCCCTTTGATAGGTATCCAATTTAGAGGACAAAGTAATTCATATTTATTCATAATCTTACATAATTTTGGGATTTAATCTTCAATGATTGCCCAATGGTATCCCTATATACAGATTCACATATCATTAGCTAAATATATATCAAACTCAACCGAGATAAAACAAAGCATGTAATAAAGAGTAGGTGCGAACCAGGAGTACGCCTATCGCATAATTGACGCTGACATCGAAACCGCTTTTGATGTGGCCTGACGATGGCAAATACAAAGGATCTAAAAGACTCCTATGAAATATAGCAATAATGAGTTGTGCACTTGGTTAAGGGTCTACGATCCTTCTCTTTGATTTCTGCTCTTTGAAAAAGTATGCTTTGATGTTAGAAGAATTGATCGTATTCTCTTCTCACCATTATTAACGACTATGTAATCACTTCTATTTTAAAAATATATGCAAGACAGATTTATCAGGTTCACACGAAGACGTGACATTAAGAAAAAAGTTTTATGGATTATTTCATTTAGTGTTATTTTCCATCAAGGACATCGCAGCATTTCATAGGATAAGTGTTTTCAATTAAATGCTCTGAAACTTTGAATGGAGTTAGTTTTTGTCATTCTGAAAAAAAGTCTCTACGGGTACAAAAAATTCTATGACAGGATTTTGAGTTATTCGCGAATTAAAGTCTAATTTCACCTACACCAGAACGGCGTGGCATCAGATACAATAACGTATTCAACAATGCATTTATTTCAATTGTTGCTGGTACAGATGTATTTATACACCCTCACATACAAGGGATATCTTTATATATAAACTCGTATATTATATATATATCTTTATTTATAGTGAACTGTATGCTCATTCTAGAGATGTAGATTTACTCGTAATTTTTAGTGGACAGAAATTGAATTGGACTGATTCGCAACACTTATACGTAATATTGTAATCTATTGTATATAATATTCTCATACAAAATATTGTAAGCGTGTCAAATTTTCAAGTTTCTCTCTTTGAAAAGCCTCTTTGAGTAGAAAACAACATATTTTTGGCCATTGGTCTGTCTGTGTTAGGATTATCTCGATTATCTTTTGATTGGGTACACTAATTCTTGAATTAATATTACTAAATTAATAATTAATTATCAATATTAATATTAATAAACTTGAATTAATTTGATTTTTAAATACTACATATATATATATATATATATATATATATATATATATATATATATATATATATATATATATATATATATATATATATATATACTACTGAGTATATATTTAGATTAAATGAATACAATTATAAGTTTGATAAAAATTATTGTATATATATATATATATATATATATATATATATATATATATATATATATATATATATATATATATATATATATATATATATATATATACTTTACACAAAATTATTGTGTGTGTACATATATATATATATATATATATATATATATATATATATATATATATATATATATATATATATATATATATATATATATATATATATATATATATATACAATAATTTTTATCAAACTTATAATTGTATTCATTTAATCTAAATATATACTCAGTAGTATATATATATATATATATATATATATATATATATATATATATATATATATATATATATATATATATATATATACTACTGAGTATATATTTAGATTAAATGAATACAATTATAAGTTTGATAAAAATTATTGTATATATATATATATATATATATATATATATATATATATATATATATATATATATATATATATATATGTACACACACAATAATTTTTATCAAACTTATAATTGTATTCATTTAATCTAAATATATACTCAGATCCAGCAAAGCATTCGGAAATACATAAATATATCATATATATTTATGATATATGATCATCCCTGCTGTCAGCTAGATTCAATATATTTCCAAAAAACTTACTTGCCCATTATTGGAGTCTTATTTTTACCATTATTTAATTTAAACTGTGTCCATTACCAGTAATTCGAAAATATACTTATTAAATACAATGTATAATTTGTAGGAAATGAAATATCAAATATCATAACAACGTAAACTGACAATAATTGTTATTTATTGTTGTTGACCATTCAATTGTAGGTCAACATAAAAACAGAACAATAAGTTTATGTTTTTATTAATTCGGTCCAAACTTGCCACGGTGCATTTCATAGTAAAAGTGGTTTCAATCAAATGCTGTGAAACTTTGCAGAACTAGTTTTTGTCATTCTGAGCAAAAATCTCTATTGGCACAATACGTATACATATTATCGCGGGTGAACTTCTTCATATCCATTAAACTTGAAGTTCGCTGTATAATCCGTGCCATATCTTTTATATATACATATATACAACGGGATTATATGGTATACGAATATATCAAGTTCAATGGATATGAATGGATGCAAGTTCAGCCGCGATAATATATGAAAATATATCCTTTGTGTGTGTGTGAGGGGGAGGGGTGAGGGAGGAGGGTCAAAAGATAATCAGGATATGTCAGACCAATGACCAAAAATATGTTGTTTTTTTACTCAAAAAGGCTTTTCAAAGCGAAAAACCTGAAAATTTGACACGATTACTATATTTTGTATATGTATATTATATACAATAGATCACAACATTACGTATATGTGTAGCGGTCCATTTCAATTTTTGTACACTAAAAATTACGAGTAAATCTACATCTCTAGAATGAGTATACAGTTCATTATAAATAAAGATATATATTTATATCTCTTACGTATGCGGGTGAGTGTTTACATCTGATCCAGCAAAAATTAAAATAGATTCATCTTCAAATACGTTATTGTATCCGATGCCCCACCATTCAGATATAGGTAAAATTACCTATATCTGCTAATCCTGCTAATCCTGGATTTGAGTATATATTTAGATTAAATGAATACAATTAAAAGTTTGATAAAAAATGATTGTATATATAAATGCAGTATTTAAAAAGCAAATTAATTCGATTTCAAGTTTATTAATATTAATATTGATAATTAATCAATTAATACTAATTCAATAATTAATTAACAATGAACAAACATATCGACGTCGTTTTTTGAAAAAGGCTTAAGCGCAAAAAAATCGAAATTTGAATAGGTTTGAAATCCCAAAATAGGTTTGAATTGGTTTTGGGACGTAAATACCACCTTTATCGATTCCCATTCACAATATATATATATATATATAAAAAAAATTGTAAATGCTCTAAAAAATTGAATATTGATGACCTTAGCACTAAATATTAACGACTCTCAGCCGTCACTCTCGCCCTAACTAGTGCTATATAATATATTGTAATTATACAGATTTTGCCAAATTAATAAAGTCCTGCTCTGTACATTAAAGGATAAAATTAAAAAAAAAAAATGTATTGTTATTTGGGGAAAAATCGTTTCATCTGTTTTCTGCAAAGATCGCTAAATAACGCTTACGTTAAAAAGGGATATGTTGATTTTTTACTAAAAAGGGCTCTTCAAAGCGAAGAAATTTAAAATTTGACACGATTACAATATTTTCCGTAACCTAGCAGCGCGCTTATGTTCTGCAGTTACATCCGACCTGCAGCGGTAGGAAAATAAAAAAAAAACATGGCTACAATGTTCAATGTGCTGTATCTTGGCTAATAATGGTCCGATTTCAATGATTTATTTTTATTCTGTAGAAATTCAATTATCTTTCAAATGAGCATTTGTATAATCGTATAATTGAATACGATTTTAAATTTATGCGCAAATAAAATAAAGTAGTGGCTTTCTGGCTGTTTCCCAGCCGCAATATCGATATCGGTATATTTTATTATTGAAAAACCATCTAGGTACCATGAAGATGATATAATAAAAATTTGGTAAAGATTGTTCATGTAGTTTTCGGGAACAGACCTTACAAACGAAAAACGGGCTTTCTTTTTATATAATTGTATGATGTGGATTCTGTTAATTATATTTTTTTTTTGTTCGTCAGTATGTCAAGAAGTCTTTTGTAGAGTAGTTTCTCAAAAATCTTTGAACAAATCGGGAGCAGGCTGATAGGTCTGTATGATTATGGAGTAGCTGTATCTTTTTTTGGTTTATGAATCATGGTAATGTGTGAGTATTTCCATTATAGAGGGAATTTAGTCGTTCTGAGTATTGCATCGTAAATAGAGGTTAGATACACTAGAGCCTTCCTGGGCATTTTCTGGAGCACTTGAACATTTAGGAGGAGGCGATGCTAGTTGTAATGGAATGTCTAAAGTTTTGTGTACAATCTTTCGTGTTCAGAATTAGGGATGTCGGTATGTGGTTTAAAGACAGAAGAAAGATGATTCGCAAATAATTCAGATTTTTCAATGTCTGACACGGCCCAGGAACCATTCTCATTACGGAGAGGTGCTGACACAACACGATGTTTAACAATTTTCTTGATGTGTCTCCATAAACTCCCATCATCAGTCACAAGATTTCTGACGTATTTGTCGGAAATTGTGCTTTTGAAACTTCGGATTTGTCGTTTGAGTTCATTGTTTAGTCTATTAAAAGTCCGTTTTTCAGTTGGAAATCGTTTAGTCTGTCATACTTTACGAGCTTTACACTTAGCTCTGAACAAATCTCTGATGGTTTTTTTATGGCAGTACAAGGCTTATCCAAGAGTATTAAATTAAGAAGAGAATGATCAGAGCAAAGAAGAAGGAAATCGTATTTACAGTATAGGGTACGATCCTAAGTCCTTTAGTAATGAAAAAATCAAGTAAATCTGGTCTTTTCTGTATTGAGGTTGGCCAATTATTAGGTGTTCCAGGTTCTTACCTGGTGTCTAATGAGAGCTCATGGATAGCAGAACTCAGGTTTTTTCCTCTTGTAGTACACAGTCGTGATCCCCAGGACTGATTTTTTGGCTTTGTAATCATCTCCTGCAACAAAACATCTTCCAAGCCGTCGGAAGGAATTGCAAAACATAGCGGATGTCAGAACGTACCTCGGAGGGCAGTAGACTGCAGCGAAGGTAATGTTGTGATGTTGGGTATGGTATGTGATGGCTGTGGATTGTATATATGGTGTTATGGGTAAAGGTAAAGAGTTGTGCTGTAGTGATGTTTTAATTAATATTGCGGTACCGCCGTGTGAAATATTATCTGGGTGATCAATTTTGTATATAGTGCAGCCGGGGATGTAAAATATGGAATGTGGAGTCAGGTTTGTTTCAGTTATTAGAGCAATATCAGTCCGTTTATCATGTAAGTAAATGTCGAGTTCAGTCCTATGTTGGTTGATCCCATTTGCGTTCCAAAGAAGAACGGACAGGGAACCCACAGTCAATTGATTATTGGCCATATCCAGAGTATAAGGCTTGAGTAACCTCTGAAAGTTGTTGAAGGAGACTGAAAAGGGGCTGGATGAGTAAGACGGTGGTGGATGACTGACAACTGGTAAGTTACTAGCTGGATAATGCCCTTTCTCATGCCCGAAGACTCCGGTTGCTGATGAAATACTGGTGCTCCAGTGGTAGCTGTTCGTTGAGACTGCTTTGGTTACTGTGATTTCAGTCTCGATGGACCTGTGGGAGGTTGCTGAGGAATTCGTGTGTGGATGCATATATACACCTGAACCAGATGGAATTGAAATATATTATTGAATACGTTATTGTATCCGGAAAGAGCTGGGAACTCGTCCATAGCCGGAGGAGAGGTTATTGTGCTGTTTTGGACTTTTGGAATGTGCTTATATTTTCTGAGGTTCCTGGCTGTCCTTAGTTCTTTTAGGGTAAGGCACCCTCTGTAGTTGGCAGGATGGGATTCACCACAGTTGGCACAGGTTGCTGCGGATTCTCGTGGCTTTGTGCATACAGTGCTATCATGGCATGGAGACCACATCTTACGCATTTCGAAGCGTGATTGCAATATGTTTTAGTGTGGCCGTACTGTTGACATCCTATGCATTGAGGTATTAGTTTCTTTTTCCTCGGTTCTTCTATTTTTATTTTCGTATAATATAAATATTATACATCGACAATTTTTTCATTAAACGTTGCTTTTGATATATCGACAAAGAGCATGGGTAATGGTCTTTTAAAACGTGAGATAACATTCGCAACGTTGTTAACATCATATCCAAGATTCCCTAGGGTTTCTATCTTCGGGTAACTGGTACGTGTGAAAATCCGAACCTCTCTTTTTTAAATTAGAAACTAAACAACGGTATACGCTAACAACTTTTGTTGTTGATTTTAATTTGAAGTTGTTTTCACCAACTTCACTCTGAAGTAATGTTATTAGCGCGGAGTAATTCTGAACATCGTTTAAATGAATTGATGAGGGCCTGGCATGAACAGGCAGCGTGATACTTGACTTTGTCTCTTCAACATTTAAAACATTTGATAGGGGATCAAAACTATTTTGGGCAATGGTAACATCACTTACCTTCATTAGTTTCGTTGGGTCCCTATCTACGTTTATCGTGCGTTTTCGGCCGGTTACCAGCTTCCAGCCGCTGTTGTTATTCTCTGCGTTAGAGGTTAAAGTGTCCATTTCACTAGTAGAAGGCGACGGTGCCGTCATTATTAGCAGCGGGTCCGCTACACCAAATATCGCAGTTCCTATCTCTTCAAACAGTTGGTTAGCACTTGAATTGAAGATGAGAACAAAAACGAAACAAGTTTTAACTTCCTTAATCCAAGAAATTCATAAAATAGCTGCACTGAAAAAAATTTAATCTATATCTATATCTATATACAATCATTTAAGTGTCTTTCACATGCATATATGAACTTAAATTGTAAACATGTAAAATGTTAAAAATGTAAGAATTATAATATATTATTATTAAATATAATTCAAAGCGAGAAAATCGTTCGCTGTTGCGAGATTTGCATAGCTGTCTCTATATCTCTTTCCCTTACAAATTAGTTTAGGACATATTTATCTAAACCTCTGGGTAAAGCAAAAACAGTTCTGTACCTCGGAGGTATAGAAAATTATGTTAAATTTCCCCAACATTACGGGATAGAAGTTTGGACAGACGCTTTCCTCCGAATTAAAGTGCACTTGGTGTTCCTCTGTGTTTACCACTTTCAAGAAATTAATGTCTCATTTTACTTATACCTAAATTGTAGTGCATCGGATACAATAACGTATTCAATAATATATTTCAATTTCATCTGGTTCAGGTGTTTATATGCATCCACACAAACACAAGTGATATATATATATATATATATATATATATATATATATATATATATATATATATATATATATATATATATATACATATATATGTTATCACGAGGCTCAACTTCTTCCACACATTCATATCCTATGAACTTGAAGTGTGCTGAATAATCTCGGCAATATCTTGCAAAGGCGATCTTCCATCCGAAAAAGCATATGGCAAATGACAATTTCATAGGTTTTTAGGTTTATGGTGATTACTTTTGTGTATAGTATATTATATGTCGATATAGTTTTACTAAGCAGTTATAGTAGAATATAAAGTAGTTGTCTAATTAGAAACATTATTAGTTTTATTAGTTTATATCCGTAAAATTGTATTGGATTGTTTTGAATATTTTTAGGTATTATAGTTCAATAGTTAATTTATAGTTTTTTCAATAGATTTGTATAAAATATAATATAGGATATACTAATCTGTACCAATACATATAAACAAATAGCGTTTGAGCCTTAAAACCAGAGAAACGTCCGAATCAGGAAGTTTGTGAAAAAATTCATTGAATGCTTCATACTTCAAGCTGGATAACCTATTTCCATCCCTCCGAATTCTTTCAGAATATCATCTAATTCCCTCCTGTTGAAAATCTGGATGGTTTCAATAGGATCTTAGAATTTCAATTTAAACAAGTGATTAGGTTGAAATAATTATATATATATATATATATATATATATATATATATATATATATACATTACTGATTATATTTGAAGTTAAAAAAAATACTAAATGGTGAAAGAGGGGGAGAGATTTATTGGTCGATAAGACCCGACAGACAAACAAAATCATCCTTAAGCAATAATATCAAGGAAACAAAAAGGATGATCCAAACATTCTTTATAAAAATGGTTCGTAAACGCGCAATGTTACAATATATCAATAACAGATTAAATTTAAAATTAAGTACGTTAGTTAAAATAAACATAATATTTAGTTTGGAAAACAACTACTACAGATGATAACACTGATAACTATGTCTGACATTGAAATTCTGAAAATGTCTGAGTTCCGATTGACTTCACAAGAAGTATCAGAAATATTTTCCATTACATATCTCCTGATCAAGCTTGAAGAATGGTGGCTATAAGGAAGTTTTTCACAAATCTACTGATTTTTAACTTTTGTTCGGTTTTAAGGCTCTAATACTCCTATGCGAGACAGACAGAATTCATTATATAGATATGAGCTCTGGGTGGCCGCGCGGGTTAACGCGCTTGAAAAAGTGTACCTGCTTGCAAACCCAAAAGTTTCGTGTTTCGAATCCCTGTCACGGGATTCCTCAGGCATTTAGTCAACTCTCCCCCGGTTACGTGAGCTCCATCAGCTTAGTGGAGACAACTCACACGATCCGGGAGTGATGACCTCACTTACTTTGTACCTATTTTTTGAAAGCATTGTGGTTTCTCAGGGTGTTAAATAGCTAGCTACCCATAAGTTTGGTCCATGGACGGTCTGATTCGGGGAAAGAAATATTGATTTTCATGCGCACCCTGAACTCGAACAGCCATAATCCGTGGGTCTGGATCGATAAGTCGGCGCCCTTGACATCGCGCTACCAAAGATTTTCATGATTTATAGTGATAAATGGAATTACATATATGTGGGGTCGGGGTCGCCTAGCGGACTAATGCGCTTGCAATAGAAAATCAAAGTTATGCAACGTCGAGCGTGTTTACTACCTGGATGGGTGACCGCCTACCGGGGAAACTCCACGCAGCCGGCGACGATCCCTCCTCATCCGGGTACGTGAGGCCCGCCAGACTACTGGAGGCAACTCACACAGACCAGGCGCAGGAGTGATGACCCTATCCCTTGTACCTAAATTATGAATCGCGTTGTGTTCTTCCAGGATGTTAAATACCCACTCGGAGGTTTGGTC
This sequence comes from Rhaphigaster nebulosa, assembly GCA_948150685.1. NCBI lineage: Eukaryota > Metazoa > Arthropoda > Insecta > Hemiptera > Pentatomidae > Rhaphigaster > Rhaphigaster nebulosa. Next base: position 226,506,774 of record OX411306.1, read on the forward strand.
CATGGACGGTCTGCTTCGGAGAAAGAAATATAGGTCCTCGTGCGCCTGCTGACCCCATAATCCGTGGTTCTAGACCAATGTTTCACTGTCCTTGAACCAGAGAGAGTCGGTGGGAAGGACACTGCCCAATTGGCCCCAAATGGATTGGCTATGGAGCAATAGCAGCTTGCCACTGCACCATGAAATCATGGTTCGCAACAATATGAGGTTGGGTGACCCCCTCCAGGCTGTCTGAGGTCACGCAAGCGTTAAAATGTCTATAAAAAGATCACATCGCGCGGCCAAAGATCAACATGCTCTATAATGCCAACAGAAAATATATATATATATATATATATATATATATATATATATATATATATATATATATATATATATAAAATATATATATATATATATATATATATATAGAGAGAGAGAGAGAGAGAGAGAGAGAGAGAAAGAGAGTCATAATTAAATATTTTGTCTTATATTTTCGTATATAAAGGAAAATTGGTAAAAGACTCTGTTGATTATTTTTGCTTTCTTTTATTACACTAAATTATTTTTTTTTACTTTAATACGTATAAACAATCTAGGTTCGTTACATAACATAGAAGATGCTGACAACCCCTTGGAATAAGGATGTAATGTACAGAACCACTGAAGCTGACAGCCATCAGACACGATGATATAACACCCCAGGGGGTAGCATATATACTGCCGTAGCATTATAAAGAGTATCATTATAAGTATATCGATGTATGAGTGATATTACTAAGGGTGTGAGGGAGTGAGGACACAGGTAGAGAGACGGCGTCTTTGATGTGGTTTATTCTCCTCGCTAATTATCTCGAAGTCACTTGCGAATGGCGAAGGTGATGAGTCTAACACCACGTCCTTATATTGGCTTTATAGTTGAGCTACCTTTCATCGTCGCTTCGTTTGATCAACACCGAGCTCTCCAATTTCTCTTCACCTAGGTTAGAAGTTACATCTGGTAAATACCTCAAAACGATTTATTACTTGTTATTGTTACTAGCATTTTGCTTTAATTATAATTAAAAATATCAGGTGTGCCCTATCACACGACATTTCTTACCGATTTGGGTGCCAATACCCAATAGACTAATTGATTGCTGTATATTCGCTAATATTGATTCAATTAAGATTTTTTTTTTTGTAGTATAACTCTTAGGAAATTTATTTTATTGCCGAAATATAAAAACATAATATCTGATGTGGACACCACATGACTTCGTTTTACGCCTATTAAACTACAAATCGGTGGCTCAAAAAGTGATCCTGAATTTGGTTACTAGTTTCCGAAGATTGCAGTCTCTCAAAAATAAATCTCCATCTCTCGACCTCCATCTATTGACACACACACAGAAGCTCTTGTTTCATGAGGTCTCATTCCGTTATTATATTTCATCTTATTTCAGTATAAAAAGTCCCCAAGAGATTTCTTCGTGTGTCAATGACAACATTAAAACTGACAATGTCACTAGATAAAGCATTGGAAATCGACACTTTCGACATTTTAAGGGGAAGAACCCACTTAACTTATGTCTTATTATCCTGCTGCAGACTTGTTCATCTCACAAATGGAGAGGAAAACAAGTATTTTACACTCAATATTAACACTTAAAACAAGTAATAAAAATGTTTAATTGGAGTGGAAAAAGAAATCTCTGTATTTAATTTTAATATATTTTTTGATGTGTTTATTATGACCTTCATGTAAAGTACTCTATTCGGCTTACAAATTTTAACCAAAAACTAGAAAATACTTTCAAATTGATATAAAAGTCCTATTTACCAACTTTGAGATGCTTTACATCATATTTTAATATAATTTTTGATGAAAGTCTAATACGACCTTTAAGTAAAGTACGACTTCCGGTTTGCCAATTTTAACCGAAATTTATTATGTTTTTATATTGATATGTAAGTCTTATATGCCAAATTTGAGAAGTTTTGCATCATGTTTTAATATAGGTTTTGACGAAAATCAATAATGAACTTCAAGTAAACTACCACCTCCGGTAATCATACAGTGACCAAAAAGAGAGGTTGACAATTTGATTTTAGAATAATTCTAAATACAAAATTTTACCATTCTGTAGCGAACGGTTTTTGAGTTATTTGCGATACAAACGTACGTACAGAAATCACGACGAAACTAGTCAAAATGGATTCAGAGATAGTCAAAATGGATATTTTCAATGAAATCTGAAAACCGAAAATTTTCGCGATTACAATACTTCCTTAAAATAACATTCCAGGGCTGGTACATAAATCAGCGCTTTCAAAAAAAAAAAAAAAAAACTCTGCAGCTATAATAATTTAATTTATATTGGCAAATAACTTTTAATAAAATGATAAAAGTGAATATGTGCTCACAATTACCTTAAAAACTCTTCAGACTTAGAATAACTTCAATGTAAACAAAAAATTAAATAAATTGAATATTGGAGGCACATCTTAAGAAAGAAATAAATGTGACGTTTCAAATTAGAGGCCAGGTGAAAAGAAACACTCTGACATAAGTGAATCTTGTAGAGACTTTCACTTTCAGCTAAGAGAATACTGTAAGAGCAAGGACTAAACAAATTTGAACTAAAGCAATTAATTTCAGCTTAACAAATTAATTAAAATTCTCTCGGTCCTCTTGAACAAACGTCAGTATTCGGCACTCTCTCTGCTAACAATCGGACAAATTGAACTTGGAGCCAATAGCATTAAATTGTACACATTATTATTTTTTTCATAATCCCTTAATTGCTTTTATGCATCAAAATGGACAAAAACAAATTCGTAATAAAGTAAGACCATAGTCAAAAATATATGTCGTCGTGCTAGTCTTTTTTTAATCTATTTTTTATAGGAGTTCAACGTCCTTTCCTATCGTATTGCGGCAAACAGGTAATCCAAACGCGTAATCCTGCAGGTTACCGCTATTCCAACCACTCTGGGAAGTTCGAGATTCAGTATGAGGCACCTCCAAGAAATAAATTTCAACCCGCCCAGGCCGGATTCGAACCAGCGCCATAGCAGATTCGTGGTTGCTAAGGAGGCGCATTAACACTGTCGGCCACCATGGCTTTTCTTGTTTATCTTTGATTTATTACCCTTATAATAAAGGAAAGTCACAAATAACTACAATATACATCTTCCCCAATTTACGCTCAAATATTTAATAAGGTATATAAAGCAAAATATTATTTGGGGATGGGGTCAATGAAGGAACACGCAAATAAGAAAAAACTTATTGCAAGCCGACGTTTCGACCAAAGTTTGTGGCCATCATCAGAGCTAAGAAAACAAGATAATTTCTTCTTAGCCCTAGTGATGGCTGAAAAGTTAGACCAAAACGTCGGCACAAAATATAATAACTTAATTCTTATTTGTGTGTTTCATTGACGCACCCACAACCAAGCTTCTCATACATATATTTCCACGGTCTCTTATATTCCACGGTACTCTCAACATTATAAATAAAATATATATCAAAATTAATACTTATAAAACTTATAATATTAAATTAATACTCACTTATAAAATAAAAGTTGGATTTTGTTAATAATAAAAACATTTTAAAATAAATAGTTATTAACACATTCAGTACGGAGCCTCTTACTCGTGTCTTTCTCTACAGGTGGGACCGGATCGACCTTTTTAGTTTTTTAGAATAAAAACAAGTATATTGATCTCATGCAATACAAACAATTACCCAATTAAGCTTTTTTCTGGAAAAACGTGTGCGACAAAATTTTCAATCCTAATTAATTTGGTTGAGCTGTAGAGATGCACAAAACTTGAAAAACGCCTAGATTTCAGATAAATATACCAAAATTTGAACTGGAATTCACGCATACTTTTATGGTTTCGTTCTGCCTGTAAGTAAAACCTACATACCGAATTTCAGCTCATTTGACCCAATGGGCGCAATTTTATGGGCCGATGGAGGAGCTCAGATGTAGCGGGAAATTTATATATATATATATATATATATATATATATATATATATATATATATATATATATATATACAATAACTCCTGTAATCGTGCTATAGGGATTGTGAAAAGGATAGAAAATAGTCCCGCCCCTCACCACCCACCCTCGACCCAGTGCAATAGTCTATTTTATTCGAGGAAAATACGATTAAAAAGTATTATTTCTGTAAGCAATGCCCTACCGAGCCAACAATATGTTTGGACTATTTAAATGATCTAAACAAATGATTTTTAATTTTTATAAATACATGTACTTAACTTTTTCTTTATAATTATAATAATCATTTCCTGCACATTGTTTCTTTAATTTACCCTCTTTTTCCAAAATAAGAAAAATATGTTGATATCAAAATTCTTTAATGAGAAATAATTCCGAGTGAACGGTTCCGTATTTAAGGCGAAAAATAAAAAATAATTACAAACGACAGGTTGAAATAGATGGATAACTGTTATTAATATTAAAAACAAAGAAGAAACAACAAAAACATTTATCTAATGTGAAAAGTCCAAAATAAAATAGTAAATATAAAAATAATATAACTATTTTAATTTAACGGTTGGCAGGAACAGTGAACATTCGATCCATTATGGTCTCTAGAGAATACACCTTGTTATAATCATTAGCTATAAGATATTTTTCTTCATTTCCTCCAGTAATTTTTATACCTTTCCTATTGTGTTTTTAATTGTAAACAAAAAGTATATTTAATTTATGTTGCTGTTTTTTTTTTTTTCATATCCTCTTTTTTTCTTTTATAAAATTTTATATAATATTTAGTTTTGTTCTGCTGTTTGGCAAACCTTTTCCGCCTCTGTTATTCCTTTATTGGTATTTAAACTACTATTTGATACCTATAGCACTGGCAAACAGTAAATGCAGTTACAGGTGCGTTTTAAAACTTATTATCTGAAATGCCAAAGAAAATCATTAAACTGGAAAATCACGTAGAGCTCACTTTAATATATCGAAAGTAGTAAAAAGGTACTCTGGCCTAAGCCGCATACCCGGTATATCTCGTCTTACCGCACTTAGAGAATTGCTTTTCATAAAAGACATCAGATAAAATATATTACAGAATTACTTTTTATAAAATACATTCACTTATACGTATTGTTAGTAAAGTGCGTATCATCAACAATATTTGATGTATCCAATTTCTCAAAAATATTTCTAAAAGCTGCTATTGCGCTAAGCAATAATACCGTCTGAAAGTTAAATATGTCTTCCGTTGTGCAGAATAAGCACATGTAAGTATCTTATTTATTGAAATATTTAAGTATTCGGCCCACTCATACGTCTTTACTTATCGCTTTGGGTGCAAAGTCCAATACGGCAACTGCTTGTTGCATCTTCGCAAATATTACTCCGATTGAGATTTTTTATTTATCAAAGTTTAGCCTTGTAAGCAATTTAATTATCTTTCAAATGGGTCATCTGCAACAAACGTGAACGGGTTTTCATGCACAGAAAACTTAAAAAATTACATGATTACAAAGTCCAATACGCTATATCATTGCTAATACTGGTCCGATATATATAATCGAATTCTTCCAAATGATAATTAAGAATAATTTAACACAAAATGTATACTTTTTGAGTTATGCTCTATTAAAATTTTCTTAACCTTGTGTCTTATTTCCTGCAGATAAAATATGTATGAAAAGTTAAAGGGACTTTCAGGTGAAGAATTTTAGCAAGTTTGATCAAAATCATTTGAGCCCTTTTAACGCTACAGTTTATAGAAAAACACGTTTTTTCCGGATATCGCGCAGCCGCTTTTGCGCACAGGTTTCGAAGATCAAAACGTTACAAAACAACAAAAAAATCAACGAAATCGGTCCATCCATTTAAGAGATAATCTTATCACAGACACAGATACAGATCAATGACCGAAAATGCTTTATTTTATTTTTTTATTTAACGCGTAGATCCCATACAAACTGCATATCGGAATTTTAGTTCGATTACAATACTTTAATTACCTAGTAGGGATTGGTAAATAAAAATTCACTTATAGCTTTTAGTATTAATTTCAAATTATTGTTTATAAATTAAAATGGTTTCACTATCTTATAAAATTTTTGTTTCACAGCTTCGTTTCAAGTTATTAGTTAGTTTTCGCAAGACATTTTTCACAACTTAAATATTCTCTGTTTATTTTCTATTCCATATAAAAGTTATTTTACATTTATATTTTCCTTTGAATAAAAAACAAATTATTTTGGACAAACTCTTACAATTATAAACCATGATACAAATTTAATGTATTACTAGCTCGAGAATGTCCTAAAGTTATATCATAATAAACTCTTTAACCGAAAATTTAAACAATGAAATCTTTTTGCTCAGTCTGGCGGATTTCCGCAGAGGCCGATCTTTCTTCAAGGTAGGCCACAATTTCACAATGTACACTGTGAAGACTGCAAGAGTTGGGCTAAAAATCCTTCCTCATTCGCATGGTCTCTTCCCTACTGATTTTAAATTTATCAAACAACACTTTTAACGAGGGAAAATCTTGTTGGTAATATTAAAAATGCCTTTCGGTAGTTAATTATTTACAGAAATCCAAATTTATTTATTTCTGAGATAAATAAGCCTGTTGTATGTTGGCAAAAGTATATGGGTCATTACTATATTTTTTGACATTTGATGTCCCCGGTCTTCATATTCGTTTTTCGCATGGTTTTTCACGGCGGGGTATAGCTGATCCTCTTATAATCATACTATTGCTAAAAGTTTTTGTCTGGTTTTTATAGTGCCATAAATCCTTTTTCTCTTGATATCTGAATTTGCTTTTCCTTAGGAGCCTCGTTCGTAAGAACTTGTCAATTTTACGGTGACTTCAATTCTGATAACTTAATAAGTATATTACCGAAAACAGTATACTTTAGAAGATCGGTCTTTTTAATTTATTCATTTCCAAACTCTTAATTGATTTTTTTTAAACTTTAGGACATTCTCGAGCTAGTAATACATTAAATTTGTATCATGGTTTATAATAGTAAGAGTTTGTCCAAACTACATAAGTAGTATGTTATTAATAACGTGGCCAGATATTTCTGCCCTAAAGCGGGACATTGGCTTTTTTTTTCTTTCGTTTCTTTGAGGAAGGAAGAAAATGCATTTAGTGAACTTTTTATAAAATTAAAACTGTGTCAAGTAGGTCGAAATAGTTAGGACATGTAATCATAGGGTGAAATGGTACAGAGGAAAATATTGGATGTGCAGTTCAGTGGGAAAAGTAAACGGAAAGACCAAGAAGCTAGCTGAAAGTGCAGAAATAATCCGAGCAAGGATGAAAGAGAAATATTTGAGGAAGTCAGGAGGCCTAAGACCACGCTCAGAATTAGTTACAAAGTTTATTAAACTATACTGGAATTTAAGTAAAAATTCCAAATTTTACGAATCAGTAGACCCAGAAATCGGCCAAGAATTCATGATTTGAACCTGATTAGTTGGCCTCGTTTCGGATACAGGTTTGTTTAACTGCTCATTTTATTATACCATTCTCATTATTTCGAGAAAAAAAAATATAAACAAATGTTAATTTTTATCATAATAAAAAAATGATTTTTTTTTTATTTGACATATTAAACTAGCAATAAATGCATCGTCCAGAAGCCAATCAACCTATGAATATTTAGATGCAATCTAAATGCAAATAAAAATTCTATGTTGCTTGCAGATTTATTTTTCCTCTGAAGTGAAACTAGTGTTTATTCCTGGGAGAAATATTGAACTCTAAGCGCATATGCAAAAACCAAATGTGTACACAAATCAAATCTTTAGCCCGGTGTTAGTTGCCTTTTATTTTTCTACATAGAATTAAAATTAAAATAAAAACAAACACTTTATACAACAAAATAAACAAATCAGTTGCTCCTCATATAAAACACTAAAATTTTCACATTAAATGATTATAATTTAAAATACATATTATCATAAAGTTTAACCAACATCAATTATAGGTAAATTCCATTATCAGCTCTTGGCTGTAATTATAAGCTATTCTACAATATTTTATTATACTATACCAATTTTTACCATTTAAATAATCTATAATTTCGTTATTGTTAAGTTGATTCGTATTAAAGCATTCCCTTCGAATCTCCGATAAGATTGCATACGGCGAGAAAATGTTGCGTATTTTCGATTTTCCTGGTGTTGCATAGTCAACATATCTCAGCTTCTTCCTCATTGCATATTTTATAATTTAAGTTCAATAGTTCCCCCCTTGCCTTAAATATCCACTTGATATCAATAATTTTTCTGTTGCTGAATAAATAATTATTTTTCCCTAAGTTGTGAGATAGCTGTTTTATATAAATTAAATTGAATGGACTTGTTTTTCTTTTCTATGGTATTTATATTGTGGCTTTGTTGCACTTTATCTCTAAGTTTCTGCAAGACATTATTCATATCTCCAATATTCTAAAGGGTAACCTCATGTTCCGTATTATAGCTTTTTGCAAGTTGAATTAAATCCTTAAATCAAAACATTTTATTTTGAACAATCTCATTTGCTAAATATTTTGGTTATATATCTTCTTTCATACTTAATGAGTTTCATATATGATCATGATGTATCCTTAATGTGTAGAAAAAAAGAGGCTCTAAACCGGTTTCCAAGTGAATTACGAATTTTGGTGTATATTGCGGTAGCCTGAATAGTTGTATAATAAAAAAGTATACAATTTTTCCTATTTCATAATATTCTTTATTCCCCCATATTTGTGCTCCATACGCCATAATATATTTAAATACTGAGTTGAATACTTGTACTTTCGAATAGTAAGGTATATGATTATTTGACATAAAAAATTTCCATGCTACATTTATATCTGTTTTTGTTTTTTCCAATTTATTTTTAAAATTTTAAATTTGTCTGTTTGGAAGTTATAAATTATGTTTATTTTTATCATTTAAGAATTTTTTTTCATTTTCGTCCCACTGTGTTGTACTAAGGTAAGTAATTAAAACTACGTCTGTTAAATAAAATAACAATGCGATTATTTTTCATCTCCAGTTTAATTATTTTTTTAAAATATAATATAAATGACAGCCATGAAAACATTTTTAATAATAGTCATCGCAGATTGTAGTTATACATCACGATAGAATGATTTTTTTATGAACTTGTAATTTTATAAATCATATTATTTATTATATCTTACTGATTTGTATTCATGCAAAAAAATTCCTTTGAATTCGATACTGTTATATAAAAAAATAAATATCAAGTGCTGCTTATATTGAAGTGGTTTTCGCTCCTCCTAAAGGTTACCCCCTCCCCCTCCCCTGTGGTAGAAAACAAAGGCTTTGTAACCGGATCAGAGGGAATGTCGTAAATCTAACGCCAAGCATATAAACCACTAATTGACTTCATCAACCCACTCCGTTAATTAATTAACGAATGCTAAGATCTAGTCTATTATGTTAATTATTATCGAGACTGCTCTTGTAAATACAATATTAAACTTAATTACTCCTAAATTGCCACTAAATCTACGTCTAAATTAACAAAATGGAAAATTGATGAAATGATTCGAGAATCAGTGTTCGATAAAATGTTGAACGAAACATTTATTTACTTATTTAATTTAACTAATTCAGACACGACACATGTAACATTTTCACGATTTTGATAAAAACGTAAAAAACTATTTAGCACTACAATTAAAAAAAAAAATAAAAATACACAACAAATATACGCTGTAAACAATCAATTCGTAAATTATTTATGTCAGGTTTCAGAAATATAATTATGTTCAGACCAAATTTTTAAAAATTTGACACTAGCGCTGTTTCTGCAGTAAACCATATTTCGGTCCCTTATCTCATTTTTTTGGTTTATTATTTTCTATAATAGACCTTTGTAATCGACCAACAACTTTAAAATCGGTCAACAACTTTTCGCAAAAAAAAAAAAAAAAAAGACCCATGAAGCATGGCCATTTTCGAGCATTTAATAACGGTGCTTGTAATTCTCATAGAACATATTTCGACGCTTAAATTGTAATTTTTAATGGTGCCTATCAGTAGTATAATTCGATATAAAATAATAAAAACTTTTCATAGTACGTAACACATACCTTTCGCTAACTTGACCGAGCGGCCGAACCAAGAATAACCCAATTTCGAAACGCGTTTTAGAGATATTCAATCAAAATTGTGACTTTTGTTAGTACCTATTAATATTAAAATATTTCAAGCAAAAAAATTTAAACTTTTCCTGGCAATCGAGAAAATGTAAAAACCGGTGATATTTTAACATATTTTAACAAGACCCAAAGTGGTCCTAGAGCCATTTTTCAAATCTCTATTTTTTTTCCGATGAGTTTCTCTACAATACCTCTTTCACGAAATATATGTTTGGTTCGATTAAATACTTAAAAAACGCGTTTGAACATATGGCTCTTTCTCGCTCCGGCCGCAAGTGGCGAAGTGGAATAGGGAAAGTGAGAGAGTGACCCTTCTCCCTCAACTTCGTCACTTTAATTCAATCGAACCTGACATATTTTTCATGAAAAAAGGATTGTAGAGAAACTCTTTGCGAACAAATATCGCCTTAACAAATCGCTCTAGAACTATTTTGGGTCATGTTTAAATCGTTTTACGGGAATACCTGTTTTTACATTTTCGAGTTTTCCACTAAAAGTTATAATTATTTTTGCCTGAAATTTGTATTGTGCGTAAGCATTACTAAAATTCACAATTTGATTCCACAAAGATGTTCCTGCAAAAATTACAAGGCCTGTAATTAAATGTCACAAAATGGCCGTATTTTGCGGTTTTTAAATTTTTTTACGAAAAGTTACTGACTGACTTCAATTGTTTATAACCCCTTTTTTTAAAAAAATATTTTAAACCCTATTACGTACTATTTTTTATTTTTATTTAACAAATTTATATCAAATCTTAAACGAGAAAAAACAAATTTTGGCACCTTCATGAATTTTTTTTCACCATGTTGCTACATACCGATTTTATCTAAAATATATACAATTTGTTTCTACTATTTTTCTTCTAATTATCACATTGAGAAAGTCTCGTGGAAATTTGTACCAAAAAATAAACTATCGCGCCTGGACTGAATCTTATACAAAACATGGTCAAGATATACTAAGTCAAAAGGTCTGGAGCCATGCTGACCACTAGAGTGGTCCGGAGAATCAGTCTACAAAAGTCTTTAGGCTATATCTTAGCAAATACTGGTCCCATTTAAATGATTTGTTTTTTGTTTTGAAGAGAATTTTATTACCTTTTGACTGTATGTATTAATATTGGACGGACTAATTTTTTTTTATTCTATATTTGTATTCTACGTATCTTGAAACGTAATACCTCAAGTTTTGAGCGTGTGCTAAAATTTTATTTTTCTAGGTCGATTACAAAGGTTTATTATTGAAAATAATAAACCAAAATTATTTATATAGATTTTTTGTTGTTTTTATTTATATTTTTTTTTAAAATGCCTAGATATGCTGATTCCAAAATACCTTACATATCCTCTCTATCTCTATAAATGGCCGAGTTATGGGCCTATATCTCTAATCGGCCCTCATTTTAAAACAAACAGACGGATGGTAATGTCGAATTCTGAGGATCAACCTGGAGTGACCTGTGACTTTGTAGTCGAATCTCAAGAAAATCGGTCGAGTATGCTCGAGGAAAACGTAAACAACACGTGGACGGCGGCCGGACGAATTTTTTTTTATTCGATATTTGGCTTCTACGTATCTTGAAACATAAAATCTCAAATTTTGAGGCGTAAGAGTTAAAAGAGAAATTTTCTTGGTGGATTACAAAGATCTATTATTGAAAATAATAAACCAAAATCGAAGACAAAAACAAAATGATTCTAGGTAAGATTTAGCTAAAATTACAGAAAATTTATGAATCAGTCAAATGAACAGTGAGTGAATGCCAACGCAAGTTCCCTCACAAGAAAGCACAAAGTCCCCAGCGTTTAATGTAAGTCTATTTTAGAAGGCAGATATAAAGCTGAGAACCTACAGCTTTCCTTCACTCGGCCGTAACTTCCTTGAAAGGTGGATGTCTCAAGGAGATTCCATTCCAAATAGTCTGGACTCTTGGGTTACTTTTATAGACGTATCTTCATGATGAACTCCCTCTGTATTGGATCTAGCAAACAGGAAAGTAAGGGCAACTATTTTTTTTTTTTTTTTTTTTTTTTTTTTTTATTTTTTTTACGATTGCTATAACTAAATAAACTTATTCAATACAAAGAAATTAACCGAATAAACACAGTTGTAAAAACCGAAATAAATATTATTAGTAATTACGAACGACGGGTGACAACTATGCACTTATACAAAACTACCAACTACTAACTTCTTCTTACCTGCTTGGTCACGAATATATATTTAATTTGAGGCTGTTTTCAACGTGATATGTTGATTTAACTCCTGAGTCTTTGATGAATTTATGATTATTTTCATTTAAATGAATTGCAGAGTTGGAATTATCTGTCTTATTATTATATGCACGTATATGTTCCTTTAATCTCTGATTTAGCGAGCTTCCAGTTTTTCCCGTGTATTTGGCTGCACAATCATTACAGTTTAGGTCGTATACTCCCCTTTTTTGGAAAGGGTCTATTTTGTCTTTAGGAGAAGAGAAATATGAGGATAGGGTTTTTCTATTTTAAATGCAGGGTTTAATCCTATTTTTTTTTCAATTCATTTCAGACTTTGGTGTATATAGGGCCGTAATATGGAATCAAAACATAATGTTTCGGGATGGGCCTATCTTCGGAGGTTGTTGAATAGATATCGTTAATTGTCTTTTTTTGTATTTGTTTTTTTAAAATATGATTGATAGTGGTTTTGTTGTACCCGTTATTTTTTGCCTGACTTCACCAGTCCAAAGCATCTATGCCGAATCTGGAGAACCATCTTTACATTTGAGGCGAGAATATTTATCATTTAAACATATCTTTAAATTAAAGGTACATGCATATCATCTCTTATCTTCTTGTTTGTTTACTGAAGAATCTAAAATCCGTGAGCTCAAGGATACAGAGAGCTTATCCAAACTAACGATTTACCAAACATTGGTTAAGGTAAATATGAATCTGAACACTATTAGACCCATCTCAGTTCTGAAAATATCTCGTTGGCAACATAAAACAAAACAATGATAGATAGATAGATGGTCAGAGTTTCTAAGACGTACCCAGTAGAAATTGAAAACTCCTTTATACAACTAATGAAAAAATATAACGATTTTGAGGTCGTATTCACCGATACCTCAAAAATGGAAGATAATGCTGTAAAGCGCTATATACAGTAAACAGAACCAACTTCTGTTAACTAACCTACCAGGAGAGTGCTCTGGAGCAGCCACAGTCGCCATGAAAGCTCTACAATGAATAACAGGTCCTAGAAAAAAAACTCTTGGGTCGTTGTAACAGACTCATAGAGTGTTATGGCTGCAATCGACTGTCAATGGCCAAATAGTATCTTAATAAGAGGAACAATTAACGCATGGTGGGATATAAACAGTAGAGTTGCGACTGTTGTTTTTGTATGGGTTCCGGCCCATTGCGGAATCTTGAAAAAGCTGACAAAGCTGCTCATTTGGCCAGAAAAGGAGAAGTAGCAGGTGTAGTTGAGATGCAAGATGTTACCTAGGAAGGCTTGGTGCATCAATTAAAGAAAAGGTTACTAGGAATGTCTAGTAGATCTGGAGAAGAATTGGAAAGAAATAGATTAGAAGTAAACCGGAATGCATAAATTGGATTACAAGCTACAAAACGTCAATAAAGAAATAAATAATACTTTACCGAGTTAGGATTGGACACTGTAAGTTTACACATGACTTCCTTTTAATTCAGTCATTATTATCGTTGCTGAATCTAATGTATTTCCATCTATATTATTCTTAATACAAATCAGCTTACTTTAGTAACATCAGCATGCATAATCAAGCTGAAACAATACAAACAGAGGCCAATGTTCCAAGGGTATATGCTAATGAGGAATTTCTGGAAATTCGGGCTAGCGAACACTGGATTGAGGCAGTGACCTACTTCAAAACTCAGCGTCAAGCAGCTGTCACATAGGAAGTGTTACCAAGTTATAGCCGTCATCGCAGCCCTTCCTGATGATCAATCTGTGAATTGCAAATTAATGCTTATAATAGTTAATATTAATCAATTTGAAAAAAGAGCAATAACGATATTGATTAAAAATATAAAAGTGTAAAAACTCAAAAAGAGACATAAATTGATTGCTAAAAAACAATTGTAAGATTCCGAAAGAAAAAGCCTCAAGTCTCTAAAATAACAGCTAACCAGTCAACGTTTCGCCAATTCAGGCATCATCAGGACATACACTAAAAAATCATATCTATGAATATCAAATACAGCACATCTCACATCAACCACCCAGAAAATATTTTCTGGTAAGAACCGGAATGACAGTAGAAATTTGAATCAATTTTACTCTGAAAAGTTAAGCATTTTAGAAAAGTCCAATAAATCCATTAATAAATCAAACAAGGGCCTGAGCTTCTTTGAACAGTCTTCTATAAACTTATGATAAAAGTTTATTTTTCCTAAATATTGCCTCACGTTCTTCTTTTTTGTTCTAATTTTTAATTGCTTGTAAGTTATCTGTCAATGGTACAATTCTATTTCTTTCTATGGTATGGCCGAGATATTTAACAGATTGCTGAGCGAATTTACATTTGGTTAACTTTAATTTAAATGCTTCGTTCCTTACAGCCTCGAAAAACTGCTTTAGATGTTCTACATGTGTTTCTGTAATGAATGGGAAAAGATTAAAATATCATCTATAAAATTCATACTAAATGTACTCAAACCATTTCTTCTTATTATGTTTGATAAAATCCTTTGAAAGATAGCAGGAGAATTTTTAAATCCAAAAGGTAATACATTAAATTGATAATGTCCTGTTTCGGTGACAAAGGCCAGTTTTTCTCCGTCCTCAATTTCAACTGGTATAGACCAAAATGCGGAGTTTGCATCTAGTACACTAAAATATGTGCAATAAAAACATTTAACCAGCATATCTTCAATCCGTGGGAACGGTTGAGTCTCCGAAATCACTAATTTGTTTAGCTGCCTAAAGTCTATACATAATCTATTTTTAACTTCACCTTTTTTGTACGCCAGGGTAACAGGAGCTGCAAAAGGAGAGCTCGTCTCAGACACTAAACCTGCGTTCAATAATTCTGATACTTGTTTCTCAATCTCCATCCTATCAGGCAATGAGCACCTGCATGGTCTTTGGGATATGAATTTTTCAACCGACAATTTAATTCGCGCAGTCCCTGCTTTCATACTTCCAACATCATATTTGTTAACTGCAAAAATATCTATATTATCTTCTACTAATGTAGTAATTTTAATTTTTTCTACTGCCTTGTAGTGATTTTTATCATCGTCATATGCATTTACGAAATTTGTAATAAATACATTCTTCTTGATTTTAACTAACTTAGATCTTTCCTGAGGTATCAGGTCCAAAGTCCACTTTGGCATATTTGCTGTTTTTTCTTTCTCAATTTTTCTCACACTTCAGTTTTTTCTTTGCAAAATATTTAAATTTTCATCTTGAATAAGCTTAAAGGTTCGAATAGCATCTATTCCGAGTAAAACCTTATATCTAAATGTATCATTATTTATAACATAAAACTCCATATCTTGCTCTATATTACCTATTTTTAATCTAAACACTCCAAGTTTGCTAGTCATGCTTCTGTTTCATTAACATTCATTATCTGGTATATTTCTTTTTCATCATCAACTTCATTAATATTTACTCTTATCTCGGCCTTAACTCTATCTTTATTTCTACAAATTCTTTCTCGATAATATCGGTTAGGCTAGTTTAAACTCTCGCAAATAGTGCAAGGAGTTTTATTAACTCCAGTAAAGGACAATCTTTGTTGTTTATTCTGCTTCAGTTCTACGCCCGCTGTTGGTTGTATATCTTGTTTAAACTTTGGTTTAGATGGCACACGCGCAATGCCGATATTTGCCTCTGCGAACAATTCATCCACTGAAGTTATATCAGTTCTTTTTAATCAATTCTGCACGTATAGCGGCAACCCTACCACTATTAAATTTATTAGGCTAATCTGCCTCATATCGTTTTCCATTTCTAATAGGAGTCTTTGTTTTGTTAATAAATAATCCACTAAACTTCCACCGATATATCTAAAGTGAATCGCGTGGCGAACATACGCCCAGTTTTTTAAACCAAAAACAGAGTTAAACGACTGTATTACGACACCCCGGTCTTGTATTCCTTTCTTAACATTAGCTATGTACCATTCTACCGCTGATTCAGTTAAAAATACGCGCATCACTTCCAATTTTTCCTCATTGCGTAATCCAAACCTAGCACCTTCACTCTCAAATTTTTCAAGCCAACCAACGGCATCTCCTTTTCCATTAAATTTCTCTAAATTAAATTTGTTTTCCGCTTCCCATTTCTTCAAGCGTGAGTTTTCATTTATTTATTTTTGTAGATCCTTTATCATTTGTATTAACCGCATGTTTTCTTCTTCATTCGTCTTAGACGTCTCAGTTTCTTCGTCTAAATAAATTTCATTGAAAACAAAATTTTCCTCTTGATCCATATAAATTTGCCTCAAAGTGCTATCCAAGGTTATAATGACATTTCTAAATCCCTTTTCTTTCATCAGAGAAGTGACACTATTTTTTATAATACTTATATTAAACAAATTTACGTGGTGTTCTTCATCCTGCAGCCCAGATGGAAATACAAAATTGACATTATCTTTCACGTTCTTTATACTTTTAACCTTCTTCACTCCTTTCTCGTTTACCATATGAAATTTAAACTTCATTTTGATGTTCTCAAAAAATTCAGTTTATATAAGTTCTATTTCCGTATTTATCTTATTAGAAGAATTCACCAGTTTAAATCATGCAACTGAAATTTTTATTTAACAAAAACCACATTAATAATAATAATAATAATAACAACAAGAAGTTTAAAAAGATAATGAAATACAAATAAAACAATATTAATAACTGAAATAAACTGAATTTTAAGAATCTTCATTCCTACACTACGTATTACAATTTTTAACTTTTTTAAAAAAAATTTTAACAATAAGATTAATGTTATTAATGTTAAAACAAAACAATCTAACACCTGACAGTGTTACACACACACACACACACCCACACACACACACACACATACACATATATATATATATATATATATATATATATATATATATATATATATATATATATATATATATATATATATATATATATATATATATATATATATATATATATACAGTCCAACCTCTATATAAAGATTTTCATTATGTGGAAGGAAAATCTCTATATATCGAACTTTTTTTAGGAAATTTTAATTTTCATTGGAAAAAAAAAAATTCTGTTAATGGAATACAATTTCTATATATCGAACAAAAAATTCAAATTTAAAAAAATATAAAATGTGATTGTCATCAAAAAGAGTCCTTTGTTTACGTACATAAGAATGGGTAATAATTAAATAAGAAAAAAAAAATGTTTCACTGGTTTATAAAGCAGTGGAAATTCAGAGAAGATTTTATTTTAGAAGAAGCACAGGAGTAACCAAATTCTGTGAATCTCTTTCCGAATGTAGACTGAAATTTTCAGTTTAACTTTGCCTTTCTTGTTGTGAGCATTGTTCCTAAACATGACTTCGGTCAGGTATTAGACACAATAAGCATTAGAAACTATTTTGCGCGAAAACAAAAACAAATTAATTTTTATATATAACTTGTATATTTTTAATACATGTCCTTATTAAATTATTAACGTACATTTGTAAAAAATCTGAAATCACATATGCAATTTGTAGAATTTTTTTGTGTCTGTTTTGTTTTTGTTTAATCCTAAAAAATTGCCTTTGGTACATCATTAACCGCAAAAAGTTTCCATTTATACTGAACCTGACATCGGTTAACCATATCAATATCTTGATAATATCGGCATAAAAATATCGATATTTATAAATATCGGTATTATCTTCATAAAATTAAAAAAAAAGTCTATACAAATTAGAGGAAGGTTAGGAGATAACCTGTTTCTTGATATTTACAACCTACTGGAAATGGACTCAATAAAAAAAAAATCTTATACTGAAAATATCAATGTCTATAATTCAAAGTTTTGTTAATTCATTTATGTAATTAAAAAAAAATCTAAACGAATCGGAAGGAGATTAACATATGACCAGCATCTCATTAGTCTGCAATAAATATCGGCATGGAAACATCAATATTATAAAAAAGAATATATTAATTACATCCTTCAAGAAATATCAATATTATAAAAACAATATCATAACTATTACGGTACAGAAATTTCGATATTATATAAACAATAACTTAATTATATCGGTTCAGTTAATATCGATATGTGTTAGAAATAAAAGATTAAATATTTCGAGACACGATATATCGAAATATCTTTATATTTTTTTCAATATGTCGGACTTCAATTTTGATGTTTTCAAAAACTATCGATACGATGTGTATCGATATTTTTTTCGATATTCTCATTCTGACCTAAATGCTACTAGCCTTACTCTATATTCACAATCAGTGCTAAGACATTATTTTGTTGTATTGTTCTTCACAAAAATTCAAAAAAATTCAAGGATTTCATCAATAATAAAAGATCTCTCAAAAGATTCTGATAAGTCATTTCTATTACATATAAACATATTAAAATTTGTTAAAAAAAGAGCTCAAAACATTCATTACAATATTTAAAAGGAAAACATAAAACTTTTATATCGATATTATTTTTTTGTTGAATATGTTCGATTGTGACTATTTTAGTTGAAATGTAAAAATAAAATAAAAGGGGAGGGATGTTGTTATCTCAAACATTTTTCAATGTTTTTTTATTTCATCCTTCAATTTAAGTTTTAATGAGAGAAAAGAGTCCAATTTTCCTTGTTCTCAACACATCTGATAGCGTGATGGAATATAATGCCGGCAAAAACTAGAGAACAGAGAATCATTAAACATTTATAAGGAAATTGTTTACATCATAGAGTAAAAAAACAAATGTTCATGAAAAGTGTTTTAACGGAAAATCACCAAGGAAAATTATTTTATTTTATTATATACATATATATAAAGTAAAATAAAATAATTCTCGTAGGTACTTTTCCTGTAAGGGAATTTTTATAAACATTTTTTTTTAATCTCCTCTACTGTAAACCAACTTCCTTATAAATCCTTAATATATATATATATATATAAAGTGAATTTCATAAATTAAAAATAAAAAAAAAATTAGTTAATAAAGGAAGAAGTTAGTCGGGGATTGCGGTCAAAGACAAAGGCACTAGTATGACTTATTTATTTTGTACCAAAGGTTCGGCCTAAGTTTTAGGCCATCATCAGACCAGAGAGTTGTTTATCATCAGACCAGAAATTGTTTACATCATAGAGTAAAAAAACAAATGTTCATGAAAAGTGTTTTAACGGAAAATCACCAAGGAAAATTATTTTATTTTATTATATACATATATATATAAAGTAAAATAAAATAATTCTCGTAGGTACTTTTCCTGTAAGGGAATTTTTATAAACATTTTTTTTTAATCTCCTCTACTGTAAACCAACTTCCTTATAAATCCTTAATATATATATATATATATATATATATATATATATATATATATATATATATATATATATATATATATATATATATATATATATATATATATAAGTGAATTTCATAAATTAAAAATAAAAAAAAAATTAGTTAATAAAGGAAGAAGTTAGTCGGGGATTGCGGTCAAAGACAAAGGCACTAGTATGACTTATTTATTTTGTACCAAAGGTTCGGCCTAAGTTTTAGGCCATCATCAGACCAGAGAGTTGTACAGCCGAGCGCCAACTCAAAAAGGTTCGGCTATACGCTCGGTAGTAAGCCTCTTTGTCTTTGACTGCACTCCCAGACCAACTTCTTCCTTAATTTATATCTATGGCTCATCAAACACTCCCCAAAAAATTAATATTCTTTGTGAAATGCTTCGTTTATAAAATTATTTTAGATACTCGAACTAGAAATGTACTGGCCTTTACTGTTGCCTTGACCATGATGAAGAACATAATGAGGCATTGAATGGGGGTTTCTGAGTCATCCAGCCAACAACCGTAGAATTGCCAGACCATCGTCATCAATTATTTTTATTATTCCAGATAAGATATTTATGTTAAAACATTTAATGGCTAGGCTAAGTATGAATCATTCCATGGTTAAATCCTTGTATCAGTTTATTACTAATTTTGTTGAATTTTGTTTAGTTTATTAATTTTGATGAATAAAGATGAATGTTAAGAAGGTGGTTTTTCTTTAGTAACCAAGCCATTATCAATTTGAATATGTCTGATTAAGTACAATAGCAATAAACTTGACTAGCATTATAGTATTATTAAACTTAGAAGTAGGAATATTATATTTATTAATTATGCTAATTATTAAACAATGGTAATCACAAATCAGATCCTTGGAAAGCTATCCAGTTTAGCGGACGCAACAAGTAACTCATATTTAATTCATAATCTTAAATAAATTTGGGATAATCATCCTCAATGATTGCCTAATGGCATCATTATATATAAGTCAACCCTATCTAAATAAAACATAGCATTATATGTACATGTATATGCCATATTCGGAATTTTAGTAATATCCTTTACCATTAAAGTTGAAATAACAAACAAAGATATAAATTGATACAAAATATATTGCTTAAAGATTGTAACTAGCCAAAGTTAATATTTTTTTTATTTCTGTTCTTTTACCAAAGAACAATCATGACAAATTTGGATTTTGTATGAAAAAAATTGATTTTAAGCATTTTATTGATCAAAAAAGGACAGCCTATTAAGGTCCATCATGCTGATCTTGTCATAGTTTTTGTTATTACATTTTTTTATTTATAACGTATTTAACATTTTTTTGTTATAACAATGTATAGACTAAAACAAATACCAAATGTAGGATGTCTACAAGGTATGGAACTCATAGACCTCCAATAAGTAGTATTTTTATGGGGTTACAATAAAAGAAATCAAAAATTGATTATCATAAATCGTCAAGCATAATTATTTATTTCTGACTATTTTATTATTAATTTTGTTGAATTTCGTTTAGTTCATTAATTTTGATGAATAAAGATGAATGTTAAGAAGGTGGTTTTTCTTTAGTAACCAAGCCATTATCAATTTGAATATGTCTGATTAAGTATAATAGCAATAAACTTGACTAGCTTATGGTATTATTAAACTTAGAAGTTTAATAATATGTTTTGTAATATGTTAAGGTTAGTAATATGTTTTGAATATTTCTATCACCTATGCCTAATAAATATTTTTAGACCATAAGTATGAACTATATTATAAGGCATAAAATGAATTCGTAATTACTTACATTTGTTGCAACGATGTGAGTCGTCGAATTGAACATTGAGTTTCGCTCAGGTCTGCAAAAAAAAAAAATGAAGGAAACATTAGATATATATGAATTTGTTATACGTATTTACAAACGATATAATATAAATAAGATATTTAGAATCACGCCTAAAATCTTTTTAAAACAAATAATGAATACAAATGAAATTAACAGGCATAATTGTTTTCTGCCTAACCATCTCGCAAATCCGTGACCATTGTGTATCTAAATCAAGATGCGAAATCATTTTTTACCATTATGACGTTTTTGGGTCACTATTTGAGCTTCTTAGTGGTGTTAAACTATCGATAGTTCTATCGAGAAAAAAAAAACTGTTTTTAAAAGTTTCTTTTTACAGAAATAACATATAAAACACTAAATCCTTATGGATATACAATGAAATTATTTTAAGGAGGAAAAATAAAAGATTTCATAGGTATGTATTTTTACTTAGTTCTGTCACGAAAATATTCGACGTAAGCATTACAGCGTTTTTGGACCACTTTCAGAGGTTTTAATGAATTTAAAACTAATATAAAACACCTAATGAAAACGAACGAATTCTTAAATTCAAAGTTTGAAAAAGTCAATAAATGACTGATTTTTAAACACATCGATGTTTTCCTATGGATGTTCCATCCCTATCCAATTCTTTAAAAATCAATTTATTTTCCTCCTAAACTTATCTAAATTTTCTCCTAAATCTACCAGGTTTAACCCTAAATGTTAAAAAGGATATGCCTATTAAAGATAAAAATTGTACTTTATCCAATTTTTTCAAACATTTTTATATTGTTTCAATTCAATATATTTAACATTACTTGAATTAGTTATAAGTATTAGTTAAAAAATCAGGTCAAATTAATTATTACAAACAAACGAGATAAATCAAAAAAGAACATTTAATAAACAAAAAAAAGTCCAAAATAATTAGTTCAAATTTGTCGCCATTTAGGTTTAACCACGTTATTTTTTGAATATTTTAATTTAGGCACACCACTAGAACGCAGGACTGTAACATCACAGTGACGACACTATATGGGATTATTGCCAGGAAAGATCGTTTTATTAGCTTATTACCCAGCATATTTAGTAAATATGTGTAAGATACAGTAATAATAAAAACTGAAGGTGTGTTTTCAAACTGGTTTTTTTTCTTCTTCTTCTTCTTTTCCTTCCTCCTTATGCCTCTCAGCGTGGAAGTGTATCCAGCCCTCGCAACCAGGCATCTCGGTCTCTCGCGAGCGCCTTCATCTCTCCTATCGACTTCCCTCGCGATCGTCCTAGCCTGGATATGTGGTCTTCGTAAGACAGTCGAGGTCTACCCTTTGGCCTTTTACCTGTTGGTCGGGCTTCATAGAAACTTTTGGGCTCTCTATATTCTCCCATTCTGCAGACATGACCATACCACTTAAGTTGTCTTTTCTCGAGTATTTGTCCCAGTGGCTCGACATCTAACTCTTCTCTAATTCTGTCATTTCGTATGCAGCCTCGTCTTGTTTTTCCTGCCACTCTTCGGAGATACCTCATTTCAGCAGTGGTTATTCTTTTTTTTTTTCTAATCATTCTAATTTTTAGTTTCTGATAAGATAATAATGGCGAACGCTTTTAGCAGTAGATAAACCTGAAAAAAAACCTTTCTCGCCTTAAGAAAACCATAAAGTATCGATAGTAAGATCAATCGATATTTTTACATCACTTGAGCTTTTTATAGGTAATATTTCAATAACCATCAATTATATTATAATTATAACTATTATAATAATATAAGATGAGGTAGGAAAAATAAAAATTGTATTTATTTAATTTAAAATTTCATTTAAAAGATTTTAATGGAATATCTTCTCATCGCTGGCAAACATCACTAAGAGACTACGTCAGTGTGGTGGTAGCTATAAATTTATATGTAACATCTTAATAATTATTATATATATAAGAATATGACGTTTTAGGAATCAGAAGGAAATTCCTAACTATTCCGAATTCCTTTCTGGGACATGGGAGACTAAACTTAAGCCGAGATCGGAAGAGATATAGCTATAAAATAAAATTACCTTTGTATAAATAATTTAACTTTTTTAGTGTATATTTAATCAAGTGTATGATTTGATTCTAGGATAAAGAAGGTAATGAAGTAAGAAGAAAAGGGGATCTTTCGAAATATAAAATCTTTAGTACAGCATAAATGCCCTGGGAGTTTGGACATAGCCCAGCTAAGTTGAAATGGGTTTTCCGTTTCTTATTAAAACACCAAACACTTAATGAATTAAACCCATTTGGGAAAAGCAGCTAATTTATACTTTCAAAATTTATACATTTTATTTTATTCCTGGATTTTTAGATCTGGTAGAATAGGGTCATACCCTATTCGATATAGGGCATACCCTTTTGCAAATGCCCTAATAATTACTTTGAAAGCACAGAGAATCTGAAAATAAAGTAGCACTATAGAACATTAAACATTTAATCCTTTTTCTTTTACTTTTTTGTTTTCGCTCTTTAAAATTTTATTCCTTATAAACAATCAAGTAATACATATCACTTAGAAATATGTAGTTCTTTAGTTACTTTATATTCTTGCTTTCAACTAAAGCGCATTTCATAATTATTATTCCCTGTGTTTTATGCATGTAGTATTATTATGCCCTAAAATAGTATTAATATGTTCAGTTATATGTTTTTATATCTTGTTCACAAGCATTTTAAACATACAGCATTATTTTTCTACTAATTTATTTTATATATTTTTTTACTTTGTTTTATGTTTATTACATGTTTGTTGTGTTTTTTTCTACGCCATTTATGGCTAAGAAGTCGGAACAGTCAAAAATACAGATTTCATGTTTTGACGTCAATAATATCTTATAACTACATGCCATCAATCAGTAAGACCTTGTGTTTGTAGGTGAGACCATTATGTATAAAAAATAGCGTCTGATAAGTAATACAATTTTCTGGCGATAAGTCCTATTATCACTGATAGAGAGCAGTCGAGGAATTAAAAAGTATTACTGTATATTCATATGCCTCTTTAGAGTCATAAAGAATATACAAAAACTTAAATGATTTTTTGGCAAATTGCGTTTATACCTTTATGTTATTACATACTTCATTAATAGCGATTTATTATTTCTTTAATTACTTTAAATTCTTTTTTTCTTATAATTAACTATATACAGTAATAGTTATGCATTATTATTTTTAGTTGTAATTTATTGGTATCACCCCTCATATGCTTTATCTTTCGCCAATAAGTTTAAATTGTACGTATACACAAAAATACAGTTTGATATTATTATACATATTAAATTAAATGCAATATACATTAGTATTAATTTAATTTAATATTATTATTAATTTTATTTAATATGTATGTATTAAATTTAATATGCATAATAATACCAAACTGTATTTTTAATTGCTTATTTTTGATTATATTTTTTATTTTATTCCTCATCTATTATTAATCTCCTTACTTTTTAACTTTTTCCGTATTGGTATATATTTACGAAGTAATATATTAATGTATGTATTACTACCACATCTAATATTATTAATTATTTCAACTATATTTAGTTTTGTATAACTTCTATATATTAATAATTTATATTTGAATAATGTTATAATTTATATATTATATTTTATTTTTGACATATTTCCACCGTATATTGCCATTGGTTCTTTTCAAATTTTAAC
Source organism: Rhaphigaster nebulosa (assembly GCA_948150685.1). NCBI lineage: Eukaryota > Metazoa > Arthropoda > Insecta > Hemiptera > Pentatomidae > Rhaphigaster > Rhaphigaster nebulosa. Next base: position 226,531,978 of record OX411306.1, read on the forward strand.
TCTATATTTTAACTACTCTCATATTTTGGTTTCCTAGGCCATAAAGAAGGACTGCAACGTAAATAATATTTTCAGTTAGTCGAAAAAGTTCAATTCGCTATATCTCACATTATACTAGTCCGATTTTTTTTTTTACGGCGTACGACGGACGGACGGATTTTTTATTTTTTTTTATTTGATATTTGGATTCTACATATCTTGAAATGCGAAACCTCAAATTCTGTATGGGAGCTACTTTTTTTTTTTTTTGAAGATTACAAAGGCTCATTATTGAAAATAATAAACAAAAAATATATAACTCATGTAATTTTTTTTTCATATAATATATAATTTAAGGCGCTATACCTGTGTCGCACACACAAGAAAAATGCCGTGCGCCGACTCTTAGTGTGTGTATATATGTATATATACGAGAATAAGCTCTTAAGAGCTACTAATGACCGAAGGAGGAAATTTTGAATACTAGATTCTTGGTAAGGAAGATGTACACGATTCGTAAATCTCTATTTCAGATGTTTAACATAAGATAGATTTGATTATCATGTCATCCATTTCGAAGAAGAATGCCACAATATGAATAATTGGAATTTTTCAGAAGAAGCTTTTGAAGTTGGCCAATTTAGTTTTATCGCTGTACCTCAACTCACCGATAAAAATCAAATTCACTATTTTCTTAGTCAATACCACTTACCATTTTTGTTTGTACAAAAAAAAAGAAAGTAAATTTTAATATCTGGACCATTTAATGATGAATCATGAATGAAATTGTGGCAGTTTTTCATAAAACCGAACCCCTTTAGAGTTAATGGATAATTAAGACACGTTAAAAAAAAAAAAAAAATACTAAATAATAAATAGAATTTGAAAAAAAAAACTTTTTTGGGTTTATTTTTTAAATTCATTTTAATTCTATTAAAATTATATATATGTGAAGCGTGGGTCCAGATGGGCTTGATAGAGCAAGTGTAAGTGTTCAATTTATGTTTAATGATCAATTTTGAACGACCTGAATGAAGTGAGTACAATAGTTTTACATTAGCGTTTTTTGTTTGTTCTTCATGTGTGGGCCCCATGCCATTCTTTTATCAAATATCAGGCCAAGGTAGCGAATTTTGTCTGTCTGCGGAATTACTACATTGTCGAGGTATATTGGTGGGCAGATTTGTCTTGATTAAGTCGAATTTTCCAAAATTTTCACCAACCGTGAAGTTTTTTAGATGATGTAAAATCTGTGACACGCGGATGTTGATGTTTTGTTAAAATTGTTGTATCATCTGCATACGTCGCTGTCAGAGTTTCGGTGCTTTTTCTAATATCGTGTGTATATATGAATGATGTAGAGCAGCGGAGCTAGTACTGATCCCCGAGGTACTCTTGCTAAGGCCGGTCGAATGGTCAAAAGACAATTCTGATCCATGGCAAATTGATGGTAAGGTATTTTGTTAAGGTTCGTCAGTATGTCAAGAAGTCTTTTGTAGAGAAGTTTCTCAAAAATTGTTGAACAAATTGGAAACAGGCTGATAGGTCTGTTGATGACGGAGTAGCTGTATCTTTGGTTCGTGAATCATAGTAACGTGTGAGTATTTCCATTGTAGAGGGAATTTGGTATTGCATTGTAAATAGACATTAGGTACACTAAAACCTTTCTGGACATTTTCTGGAGCACTTGAGCATTTATCAGGTCATGACCAGGGGCTTTCTTCTTAGGTAACTGTCTAATTTGCTCGGCAACTTGTGTCGTAGTGAAACAAGGAGGAGGAGATGCTAATTGTAATGAAATGTCTAAGGTTTTGAGCACTAGTCTTTCCTGTTCAGAATTAGTGAGGTTAGTATGTGGTGTAAAGACAGAAGAAAGATGATTCGCAAATAACTCAGATTTTTCAACGTCTGAGACAGCCCAGGAACAATATTCATCACGAGAGGTGCTGACACAACACGATGCTTTACAAGTTTCTTGGTGTGCCTCCATAAGCTCCCATCGTCAGTCGCAAGATTTCTGATGTAATTGTCGTAAATTGTGCATTTGAAACTTTGAATTTGTCGTTTGAGTTCATTGTTGTCTATTAAAAGTCCGTCAGTCAGCCATACTTTGCGAGCTCTTCTCTTAGCTCTAATCAAATCTCTTATGTACTGGGGATAGTTTGGAATATGCTTAATTCTTCTGGATCTGGGCAGAGAAGAAGACAGCCTGCTGTATACTGCTGGTAAACTTTTCAACGGCTTCCTCTAGCTCATCCTCAGTCTTTAGAGACATTGGAATAGAGAGCGTTGAGTTTAAACAATTGCTATAAGCGTCCCAATCAATAATCTCTGCTACCAGAGATGGTTTTTGCAGAGCAGCACCAATAATACTAAATTGAGAAGAGAATGATCAGTGCAAAGATCGTAACTCGTATTTATATTATGGGGTACGGTCCTAAGTCCTTTAGTAAAAACTTAAACTATTTTATCGAGTTTTTTTAAAAAAAAACAAACTTAGTTTTATTAAACTTCATACATTTTCACTAACAACGTTTTGGGGTTTTGTCCCATCTTCAGGATATATAATTTGACTTACTTCTATGTTATACTGCAGTGCTTCTGTTAATTTAATACTAAACCTTCTTACCCTCTTCCTATGGTTTTCACATTGTCCCATATTTTATATATTATATATTTTAAATAGGATGAATAATAATTAATAAAATGGTGTTTTCAATCAAAAGTATTATATTGATACTTTTTTGGCCACCGAACTAGTATGAGTTTATATTAATTTAATTTATAATTTAAGTTTATTTCATTCATAAACTACTGCTTTATTAAACAATTAAACTAATTTTACCTTATTAAACAATTTTATTTTTCTAATTACAATAATCCAATATTATAAACGATGGTTAACTAAATTAAACAGTAATAAAAACTTAAATGTAATAAAGGATAAGAGATGAGACAGTGATGAAAATTGAATTAAATGGAGAGGGTTATTCTCCGACTGGGATAAAAGGCAGGTGAATGCATCACTCAACTAAAGGTGTACTTCATCAACAAAATGGACGGCCCACCTTACACGTCTCACCCACTCAGCAAACACTTTAACAAATTATTTCTCCCCTCCCCCCCTTCTGTAAATATTTGTAAAGCCTTTACTAGGAAAAATAAAAGTAAAAAAAGGACAGTACCAATTCCGGCTCAAAAAAAAAAAAAAAAAAAAAAAAAAAAAAAAAAAAAAAAAAAAAAAAAAAAAAAAAAAAAAAAAAAACGATTTAAACGTTATTTCATTCGCGTCAGCAATTTCCGAATGTGAAAAATCCACTCACACAAAATAGAGTTTTTTGAACCTCTTAATACAGTTTTGTGATAAATTTCAATACTCAAATGCCCAGGAATTGATATCTCATTAATCCTATTTTCGCTTTTCGAATCATCTAAATATAAAATGAAGTTTCCAATTTGTTCACAAGCACTTGTAAATTCAATAACATGCATCTCTAAACCAGAATATAAAACCGGTAGCAAAATACATCGATTTTTGTCCACAGTGGTTGAAAAATAATTTTGATACCAATTTAGTCACTATGAAATTTTGATTATGATGTACACTTTTAAAAGTTTTCACCAGTAATAAAGTAGGCGAAATTTTGAGATGTCTATTCCGGAAAGAAAAACTGAAATTATTTCTCGCCTTCATAAGCCTCCTTAATAATAGCTATTTGATGATTTTGCGAAGAGATGGAGGTTTGAAAATTTCTTTTGAGTTAAATATCAGAAACTCATTTATCTAGGTTCTCAATACGACGAAATTAATAGTTGTTGACTAAAAATAAATGAAAACTAAAGAAGCTTTTTCAACTACTAATTATTTCTTAAGAACAAATTGGTAAATTTAAGATTTACTAATTTTTATATTTAATGTATGTATATATATATATATATATATATATATATATATATATATATATATATATATATATATATATATATATATATATATATTATGTATGTATGTACACAAACACGTGGAATTTGTACACTATTGTCCATCTTGTATCAAACTTTGGACCAAATCGGATAAGCCGTTCTTAAAATATAGACGTGCCAAGGAAAATATGTTTGCGCGTGCTTAAAAGAAAGTAATTCTGCAACTATAAAGTATTTGTGTAACTATTCTACAACGTTCCTCCAACTTTGGACTAAATCGGACGAGACACGTTTGAAAATACATCTGGGCATGTGCAAGTGAATGTAGTAGATGGTGTTGGACAAAATTGATACGAGACCACCAAGTTTCCTCCAGCTTTGAGCTAAATCGGACAAGCCATTATATAGGTGTGTCAAGGAAAATACATTTGTATATGTATATGCGAAAATAGTGGATGGAAATGCAAAAAATTGACATGGAACTATCTTGTACCACCATATACAATCACTGAAAATTTCAACACATTATTGGATTATACATAGCTATATGGATTTGAAAGCTTCGGTAATAAACAATAAACAAACAAAAATAGCAATTCCTCTATCAAAATCAAATTGTGCTCACAGACGCAGTCGTATGCAGCTGGATCTTTTCCAATGTTTTGCTAGGAATTTCGTTTTAATGAAAAAGTAGATTTCAAACCTGGAGTCGGCAGCGTTCAGAAGATATACACTAACAAAGAAATTTGACTGGAATTTTTTAAGTACTTAATCGGGGTATTATTTTTAGCGTATGGTATACATACAGCCTTCATAAGCTAAACGGCCTTTGATTTAAAGGTAAAAATTTAATAATAAAAAGATAATTAATTCCCTAAAAAAAAAAAACAAGAAAAAAAATCTTCAAAATCTTTCCATTATTAGCAAAGATACTGTGTATTGGACTTTGTAGCTATGTATTGTAGCTATTATTTCTATAACGCTACTAGGCTATAAACTTATTATTTATTTTTTTTAATTTTCATCCAAAGCGGTAAGGAATGTCGTGTGAGTGGACACACCAGGTATTTATATATTGTGTCTCTAGTCATTTCGTATTAGCATATCTAAGTATAGCGAGTCCAACATAGATTCTTGTCATTTTAAAGTCAATTTAATCTTCCGAAGAACAAAATAAGAATCACCGAAATCGGAACATTATTATCGAAAAATACTGCGTATTGAATTTTGTACTTTTACACATGTTTTTTTACAAGTATTCTGTAAAAGTTCCTACGAAAACCATTTTTTTTATATCGTAAACATACATCTTCTGGATGCTTACGTCATAAGCTAAAAGCCTCAAATTCCAAATCATTTATTTAAATGCATCATCGTATTGTACCCGAATTGCTCTAAAAACTTCACTTTAGGATCTAAGCATTGGATTTAATGCTTCCTAATGCCATAAAAAGGAGTAGTTTGTAGAGCGTTCGGGTACAATTCAAAGATGTATTAAAAAACAAAAAAAAAATTATTTGGATCTAGGGCCTCTTAGTTTATCACGGCCTCATAGCTGTTGTTTACTAGGTTGTTACAAAAGCCATTGTGCATGAACACAACCCTTAATTCCGACTCTCATAATTAATAATTAATCCTATAAGAATATTTTTGTTCCTACTTTTCTGTCAATGTTTGCTTTGGCTAATCCTTTAATTCCTAGTGATATGAGTTGGCTGTATGAGGTCATTTACATTTTTAAAACGTACGTGAAATGTTAGAAGAAAAAATCGCGATTCGCTGTCTTTTGAGAAATTACTAGAAAAAAGGTTTGAGCGCAAAGACAGACAAAGAAAGACGAAGAAGAAATTTGTGCCATAGAAAGAGAGTCAATTATCCATCGATATACTGACGCACAACCCAGATCAGGTCGCACAACGATCGTTGATGATGACGTTCTTCTTGAATGTGTGAATCAGGATCCACATGCAACTACTCGTGATTCATCTGCCGTAGTATGGATTAAAAACCTTTATTGTGAACAGCTAGACAGAGTTTATTCAATTTCAAGTGCAAAATACTCCACTTTGGTCAACAGGAGCTAAGGCATTTTGCAACACGACAATGCCCTTGCACATCGTTCTCGTTTGACCAAGAAAAAAATATCAGAAATGCAAGGAGTAAATGTTTTGCCTCATCCTGCGTATAGTCCAAACATTGCACCATCATTATGGTTTGTTTAGATCAATAATTCATTTTTTAAAAATTCGGATCTTCGATAATTATGAGGACATAAAAATTGGATGTAAACAGTTCTTTGCCTCAAAACCAAAGGAGTCAGTACCGATAATCCAATTACTGGCAGAAATATGGATGAAGGTAATTGAAAGCATTTAACTTTATTTTGAAGTGTAGTATTCAATAATGCTTAAAATGTGTAATCTGAAATAAAGCTATATTAATGCACAAGGAATTTTGTAACAACCTTTATTATTTTTCCAATACCTTGCAAAATAGATTTTTTAGCAAAATATAAGGTATTATATTTGAATTAATTTATTTTTTATTTTTAAACGTCTTGGGAAACAAATACCAAATAATATAAAATGATTTATTCTCTTCCAAGATTCACCATATGTGTTCCTGAATTGACTGAATGCCATTGAAATAAATAAATAATATTTTTTTTTTTTTGTGAAAATATAAGGAGGAAATTCAATAATATTTAATGTACATAATTTATATATATATATTTTTTTTGGGTTACATTTCAGTGAGGTACAGCTTTGCATATAGCTTTTTCGAGAACAGATTGAAGATAAGACGAATCGATATAGGTCAGCTCATCTAAGATAGTTTGACTGAGGTGGTTGACCGAGGCGTCTAAGTGGATCTGGTTGAAGAATCCGATGGGGCGAATACTGAAGTCAATAGCACTGAGGACGGAGAAGACGGCTTTATTCAGGTTGACACGGCATGATCCGGTATCAGGATTCGTGAAGATGGTCAACATGACGGAGAACTCGTTCTGTCGGAAGGTGGCCCTGACATCGCCGAGCATGGGTATGCCTAGGATAAGCATTTCGGAGTTGGGCCAATGCGCGCGCAGGGTCCCGAAGCTGACGGTCGTCGAGATAGTGAGGTTGTCACCGGCCACAGATGTGATGACAGGAGACGCTCTGTGGAGAGTCTTGAGATTGGAAATCCATCCGAAACGACTGGTCAGCTTACCGATATATGAGGAGTTCTCGTGAAGTTCGGAGAAACCGAAGGAGAGACTAGGGAAGGCATACTGGTCCGGAGTGGAATCCTTGAAATGGTCGATGACGTAGTCTACAAGTAAGGTCGAGTCTTCTTCTCTCATCGCCTGCAGCTTGAATGCACCATCCGGTGGCGTTACTCTCAGATCCTTTGTTGGAATCATGTCATCCATGCCATCACTCATCCTCAAAGCTGAAGACGATCCGAAGAGGTACAGAAGTACAACAGAGAAGATTACCATGTCTATTGAGTATGACTGTGGTATCTGATCCTGCATTCAACTGCACAAATCCTTTTTATACTCATTTTAAAATATAAATTACTGCCATATTGATAATATCTCCACTGATCTAGCATCATAAATCAATCTTGATAAAGATAATACTTAGTTCCTTGTAATGGTTGTCATATTGATAAATTAAATAAATAATGACTCAGATAATGATATATATCATTCAAAATCAGCTATCTATCGTACAAATTTTGTTAATTTTTTTCCTATTATAAACCTTATAGAAGAAACTCAATGAATGTAATTGTATCATGGGTTACTTTTAATGAATACTTTTGTAATTTTACTGATCGTTTACTTATACTAGGATCGCCCAAAGGTCGAAATTCAAACAAAAATACAATATTTTATCAGTTTTGTGATTCATACAATTAAAATGAGTAGAAAACATTTTGTTCTGCTATTGTTTGAATGTAAATTAAAGTTAAAAAATCGAATGAATTAAAGTTCAAAATAGAATCAGTAAAACAGAAAAAGATAATCGTGGCACAGACAGACCAATGGCCAAAAAAGTTTTTTTGTATTTTTTTTTTGAGACTCAAAAATGCGTAGAATTGTTGAAAACTGAACACGAAAAATTGATCCGATTACAATTCAGCAAAACTTATATTAACCGTCACTCGTTTATCTGTCAGTTTCTGTTAACCGTTAGTAGTTTAAAACATAAAAAAAGGTAGAGATTTTTACATATGAGGTGAACATTTCAATGGAAAATATTAAGAGTAAAGTAGTTCTATTTTTTATACTCACGCCACGTACAGTAATACTAACGAAAAGCTTTGAGAATGCCAAATTAGTTTTTAAATAAAACAAATACATACGTAAATAAGTTAATTACATATATTCGTAGGCTCAAAATCTCGGAATTATTCTGTTCGACAGGAAGTCAAAGAACAAAAATGAGAAAGGAGGTTTTAAGAATATAATAGACTATTAAATTTACACTATATTCACAAATTTGAAGTTATTTTTTATGGTTACATAATGTTGATTATAGTGATCCGCTTGAATTTGATAATAGGTTAAGGTACGAGAATATTTCGAAAGTCATTTCTGTATCCAAATCCGTCAATTCGGCGGTGACAGTTAATCGAAGTTTTGCTGTACTTTTCTAGCCTAGGAGAAGCTGTAACATAAAAAATCTCAGCTATAATGTTCAATGCTTATATAATGATCTGTCTTAGTAGCGAATAATGGTCCGAATTCGATCATTTTTGTTTTGTTGGGAATTTGATTATTTTTCAAATGAACATTTGTATAATCCACGAAAAATGTATCATTTTCGAGTTATGCGCAAATAAAATATTCATTTCTTCATAACTTTTTTCCTTCTTTTTCTCGGAGATGTAGAAAGTCTATGGATAGTTGAAGGGCATTAAGGAGAAGACTTGAGGCAATTTTCATCAAAATGTTCTCAGCCGTTTGGGCGGTACCCTCTATCGAAAACAGGGTTTTTCGATTATTGCACAGTCGGTAATATGCTCTATCTATTTCTCCTCTACTATGCATACTGACACTTGGTTATCGTGAGGTGCTGTCTAAAACGATGGATTGGTATATGAAACTCTCCATCCATAATCTACAATAAAATAAATTCCATAAGATCATACCTGTTCCATCATCTCCTAACTTCCTCATTAATCTCACCAATAATGAGACTAAAACTGCTGGTCAATAAAAGAATTTCGCATTTGCATGCCTACAAAATTGTTTTGCAATTTTTCACAAATATACGGCGCGCCACTCTTCACTCACCTTAGGTGAAGGCCCACTGGTGAAAAACTTTTTGACCTGGAGCCCCGAGCTTAAAAGCTTACATATTTTATGAAAAATCTTAACTATCAATATAAAAAATATCTTTATTCCTTCAGGAATAAGAAATTGGATGTCTGCCACTCCAAATCCGATGGAATACAAAATGGCGGATGATTAAATCCGGAACAAATACTGAAAAACGGACATAATTTATGACGACTGAAACTTCGATCACCCCAAACTGCATAAAATACTAGTTCGGAAAAACACAATCTGCCACCTTAAGACCGGCGGATCGCCCGAGCAGACGCAGCGGAAAATCCTACATTCGGGAATTAAATTTTGACTTATTTTATGACGACCGAAACTTCGATCATATTAAACTGCATAAAATATTGATTAGAAAAAAATTAATCTGCCACCTTAAGACCGGAGGGACGCCCGAGCAGACTCAGCGGAAAATCCTACTTTGGGGCATTCAAATTTTGATTTATTTTATGAGGACCGAAACTTCGACCATATTAAAAAGCATAAAATATTGGTTAGAAAAAAATTAATCCGCCACTTTAAGACCGGCGGATCGCCCGAGCAGGCGCAGCCCAAAATACCACTTTCGGGAATTCAAATTTTGACTTATTTTATGAGGGCCAAAAATTCCACCATATTAAACTGCAGAAAATATTGATTCGGAAAAGCATAACCTGCCACTTCAAATTTTGATGTATTTTTTACCATCCTGAAGTGCATAAAACAAGACTGGTTCAGAAAAAAAAACACAATAAGGAGAAGCCTCCAATGGAATATTTTTTACGTCAAATAATTATACCTATCTCCTGTTATTAAATGATAAATAATAATGAATATAATGAATAATAATAAATAATGAATGTGCATTACTTCAATTGCAATGACACAAAATAATAATATGTACCCATTTCCGCTTTATTGCCTGACATATTTTCATCTTTTAATTGACGAGGAGACCGATGATTGATGATAAATTTTTGTATAAATTTAAAATGATAAATTAATATGTGTGGAAATAACTTCAAATAGTGATTACATAAATATAATATAATACTTCTTGTGATATTACACAGCTTGTCAATGATTTTGAAAAATCACAATCACTCTAAGAAAATTTATTGATGGGTCTGGTCTCGCGGATATTTCAGAGGAAGCTGATGTGCTTGCATCTGGTTCAATATTTGGTTTCGTCGGAGGAACAAATTATAAGCGATAGAATTAAATGATGAAAAAGAAATAGTTGACTTGATCAATCAAACAAAAAATTTATTAGTATGTACATTAGTTCCATACATGTAATTTAACATAGATACACCACGTCGTACCTTATTGACGTATTTTTTTCGATTAATTGATGATTATCTGATGAACTGATGGTCTAGACAATTTTGTAAAGATTAATTAATATGGGTAGAAATAAAATTATAAACAGTGACTTTTTAGAATACAATGATATGTATTTTGTAATTAGATAAATACAAATTTATAATCAGTTAAAAATGTTAATCAAACAATAAAAATAAAAATCAAATAAATCAATCATCGCTTATTATGCTGTCGGTATCACTTTCTTCGTCATCTTCATTTGTATGATCGTTTTCATCATCAGAGTTGGATTCTACTTCTTTTACAACGATGTCCTCTAATTTTTCTGGGAGAGCAGGACCTTTAAATTAGGAGATCTTGTAGGAATTATTCTCCAACACCCAACCAAAATCCTTTGCGTTCATTTGTCTGGGATGAGGGTAGTTAAGTTTTGTCCACATTATAGTTACAAATTTAGTGCGTTTAATTTTTTCAATTATTACACGTTTCCACGGTGGAAACATGTTACCATCAATCCCTTTTGGCAATGATAGTCGCCCTTTCCCCTTTTGCTTATAAATATCCCAAAACTTGGCAAGCCGTAATTCATTAATGTCAGAAATATTTAATTTTTTGTTTGCATAATGTGAACAAATCAATTTTTCTATTTCCTCAATTTCTTCCTTTATAAGAAATTCATTTTCTCCAAAATAGGCAAGGATATTTTGAGCTTTGAAGTTTTGCAATAACAATTTGAAAGATGTTAGTTTGCCTATTTGGTAAAACGCTGAAGTGTAATCGCACCCAGTTATGGCACGGTATGCGGGTATTGGTATGGATACCTCTTGGCCAAGTTTAGTGTGCATCGCTCTTATATTTAGGTATTTCAAATCATTCCTTGAAACTACTCCAAGAAGCAGCCAAACGTTTACGCCTTGTTCTCGTGGTCCATGTTTCCCAAGGCTATGGCTAAAACATCAGTATCTGAGGTCCGAATTACTACATTTCCTGTTTTGATCGTTGTCAAAATGAATATCATTCTTGAATCAGCCTCAAGGTGGCTACTTTTTAATAAAGGAGCTTCATGGCGAAGTACAACATCATAAAGCTCAGAGAAATAAAAGCAGTCCTCTTTTTTGTTGACATATATGCCAATTTTTTTGAAATACGGAACGTATTCATTTTTTTGCCACTCTTCCATTAAGAATGAGACTAACTGCTCCTTAAAATTATCGTTTTTCAATGATTTCAAAAAATTGTTAGGTCTTTTTTGACCAGCATTGCTTATAGCAGATGTAGATTCATTTCTGTCTATTTCCCCTGCTCTCAGCAGATGTTCAGTTTCCTTAATCGATAAACGCTCGTGATTGTCGAAAACTAAATAAATCATATTACAATGCAAGCTTGATATTTTCTTTAGAATGTGATGTGCTCACCCTTTATACGTAGAAGGAATATTGTTTCTTAATTGATAAAATATGAAAAAAAAACTATCCAGGATCATGGTATCAATTGCGTTTTGGTGATCTGGAGGAATTTCTGGAGCACTTTCTAAGTGCTTCATCAGTGCAATTTTAATTGTCTTTACAGGTGTTCCGTTTGCGTTGTCTAGAGCTGGTGGAATCGAGATTAACGGAAAAGTTAAAACCGAGCGTAGACCTTAATCATGTTTTAATAATTTTATTTTCTCTTGCCTTTTTATATTGAGTTTTACATTATCTGAGGCAAAATTGCTAATTATGTTTTTTTTAATAGGCTTGTCAAATCTTGATTTTTTTTCGATGCATTCTTTGGAAAAAGCGGAATGCTTCAATTTTCCCGTTTCCAAGCAATGTAGAAGAAAGTTTTTTACTTCTGAACTCGCGGATTTTCCTGTTGCGATGTTGACAAGGCATTGCGGATCTAAATGGTTATCGAATGGATTGATTACGTTTTGTATGCATTCGAGAATTGTTTCCAATTGCATACAATCGTTCTTCATTTGACTCTTTCTCAGGTCCTTTGAGACATCCTCTTCTTTTCTCAATCCGGCTTTGTTTAGCAAGAATCTTGTAACTTCGGTTCTCTAAGCATGACTGTAGGCCCATCTCTGGCGTGCTGATATGGAATTTGTGTTAGCAGAGATCCCCGTAAGTTTTCTTCCAGCATCGGCATTTATTGTTTGCTCAAGCGTCAAATCTAATCCGGAGTCCGGGAAAAGTTTTTGTCTGTTCTTCTGACACCAAAAAATCCTAGCTTGATCTTCCGTGCTACTTTATTTATATTATCTTTTTTCAATGCATCAATAACATTATCAGTAAAAACAACTATCCACCTAGAATAATTTTGATGATTCATTAAAAAAAAAAGCTATTCACAGAATGTAAACTCTTAAGGAAATTTTCAACGTCGCCCATTCTGATACTTCTATTTAGGTCATGGAAAACATCCATCATCCTTACGTAGCTGATCCAGTATTGTTGAGTTGCACCATGTTCGCCCTTTGAAGTTCTTTCCTTAAAAATCAATATGCATTTTGATTTTGTCATGTAATTTGGGATCAATCACATCAGTAGTCAAATTTTTTGTTTGATTGATCAAGTCAACTATTTCTTTTTCATCATTCAATTCCATCGCTTATAATTTGTTCCTCCGACGAATCCAAATATTGAACCAGATGCAAGCACATCAGCTTCCTCTGAAATATCCGTGAGACCAGAACCATCAATAAATTTTCTTAGAATGGTTGTGATTTTTCAAAATCATTGACAAGCTGTGTAATATCACAAGAAATATTATATTATATTTATGTAGTCACTATTTGAAGTTATTTCCACACATATTAATTTGTTATTTTAAATTTATACAAAAATTTATCATCAATCATCGGTCTCCTGGTCAATTAAAAGATGAAAATATGTCAGGCAATAAAGGGAGAATGGGTACATATTATTATTTTGTGTCATTGCAATTGAAGTAATGCACATTCATTATTTATCATTTATAAACAGGAGATAGGTATAATTATTTGACGTAAAAAATATTCCATTGGAGGCTTCTCCTTATTGTGTTTTTTTTTCTGAACCAGTCTTGTTTTATGCACTTCAGGATGGTAAAAAATACATCAAAATTTGAAGTGGCAGATTATGCTTTTCCGAATCAATATTTTCTGCAGTTTAATATGGTGGAATTTTTGGCCCTCATAAAATAAATCAAAATTTGAGTCCCAAAGTATGTTTTTCCACTGCGTCTGCTCGGGCGATCCGCCGGTCTTAAGGTGGCAGATTGTGTTTTCCGAACTAGTATTTTATGCAGTTTAGGGTGATCGAAGTTTCAGTCGTCATAAAATATGTCCGTTTTTCAGCATTTGTTCCGGATTTACTTGTCCGCCATTTTGTATTCCATCGGATTTGGAGTGGCAGACTTCCAATTTCTTATTCCTGAAAGAGGATATTTTTTATATTGATAGTTAAATATTTTCATAAAATATGTAAACTTATTTGCTCTGGGCTCCCGGTCTATTTCAGCTGTTCCAGAACAGCATAAGGTAGACTTTCGATGGTACTGCGAAGTACCAAGGTTGCGGCTGGCAGAGACTGCCGGCAGTTGTTGACTACTGCTTGGGCTTAATAGAATGTGGCATATTTCCTGGGCACTACACGGCAGTCTAGGTATGGCGTCATACCTAGACTGCTGCTGCCCTAACCGCTCGATTGGTCGGCAGCGTGACAGTTCTAGATTATGTTATCGTATGTTGTTGATGATAACGCTAACATTACGACGATTCCTATGTTACAATTATTTATTTTTTCGTCATGTGAGACAAAATTAAATGAAATGTTGTTAACAATTTAAACAAAACGAATTTAGACAGCTAATCAATTTTGTAGGATTGAAGTAACAACAGTACTTATTACATTTTAGATCTTGTACTAATTAGAAATTTCTCTTTAAAAAGACATTCAAATGTAAATCCAATTAATATTAAATAATGAAAGAAATTTCTATCTTAAATATATATTCAAATTCAAATATTAAAAAATCTAAATGTTTTTTAAATTAAAGTACTGATTCACTAATCACATAATGATAGACATTATCTATCGTGATTTCGTTAGAAATATTTATTACTGAAATAATAGTACGAATAACGGCAATTACTGTTCATAGCAATACCATTAATAATATTTAAAATCGGAGATACACTTTCAATTCTTCTATTTTCTGTTCACAATACTGCAAAAAGCCATCAGTCTCAGGAAGTTGGGCATTAATATGTAGTGTACTGATATGAAAGTGTACCAATACATAATGATTAAAATTGTATACAGACGTAACCTAGCCTTATTATTGTGTTGATTACTCTTCCGCCTCCGCCTATATTTCTGACCTTGCGATACAATTGAAAACCGTTAGATTTATGCCTAACATCTTTATTTACCAATATTTTAAATTAAGATGTTTGATGCGAGCGAGTTAGCCGCTATGGTGAGCGAAATATATAACGAAATATACAAGCAGTAACAGATAGTGATAACGTTTGGCAAGCGCTGTCTACGTCTGCTACCGCGAGCAGTAACAGTGAAGTAACAGTGAGTAAGTAACAGTGACCTTAAGAAAAATGACGCAGTGGACATCACTAAGGAAGCTGAAGACAGAAGAGGTACATAATAAATTTGAACTATCTACAATTCATTCGGAAAAGGCACTTCGAATTTCTGGATTCACTAAAAGCCCTTTTGAAACCTCTCTTCTATATTCTGACACCGAGACCGGCTACAGTTCGCTGGAAAAATAGCTCACCACTTTCTACGAATATTAGAACTTAGGTTAGTTAATAAAGGTTGTCTTTCGCTGGTACTGCACGCGGTTGCGACGGGCAAAGCTTGCCAATCGTAGCCGCTAACAGCGACACACTCTTGCATAACCTATAACGTTATAACCTCTCCTATATTTATGATCATACCATATCGTTATAACTATATAGTATATCCTTAAAAACTTTAAAATTATATGTTATTTAGAAAATACAAATTATAGATAAATGAATACGTTTATTTACAAGTATTTACATGTGTGCAACTATATTTGTACAACATATTTATTGTTATGTTGTGTACAACTAGATATGTGTCAGGTATTTTAGACAATGAACAAAGTCCACCTGTCGCGGTTTCATCATTGTTTATTTGCCACTTCTATAAATTTGTTTTATTGAAAACTAGTTTCGAATGTTATTCATCCTCAGTTCTAAAAACACACAAAAAATTCATGAAAATAATAGTGTGCGAATATAAAAATAAAATAATATGTTTTTCCACACATTATTTTTTACTATTACATTTCTGTAGTCCTTATGTTTCTGGTCATTAAGAACCTGAAACTGATTTACCAACTACTAGACGTTCGTCGTCATAATAACTAAATCCCTTCTTGTTAAATAACATTGTTTCAAATGATAAGCGGGAATCGTCGCGTCTGAGGCAATCAGAGACGCAGCAGTATAGGTATGGCGTCATACCTTGACTGCCGGGCAGTGCCAGCGAAATATGTCCCTATATATTCAGTCAAAGTAAATTTAAACTGCCTGCAAACTTTTCAGGCCACAAAGCGGACAGTACCCGCGAAAGTCTATAATTATTTTAGTCTATAACCTTCAATACAATATTTACTTGTAAACAACAATAAAGTCATTACATCACCATAATGTGGCCTAAAAATGTAACGTAGTTACAGAAAAAGGCGCTCAAAACAACAAACTTTATATATGCTAGTATAAATTTACACTTTAAAATATTTATATTTATTGTAATTTTGGAAAAAAAAAAACTGACCGACAAAACAAAAAACAAAACATAACGAGACGAGAATATGTGATTGAAAAAAAAGCTAACATTTAAAGTCAATGTACTGACTTTATTGAATGTCCGCAGTGACATAAATTATAATTTTTCATGAAACATTTGCTAAAAACAGGCAGTTTTTAGTTTTAGAATTCAACAATTGAATAAAATCTCTAATTAGGGATTGATAAATTATTTGCCACTTCTATAAATTTGTTTTATTGAAAACTAGTTTCGAATGTTATTCATCCTCAGTTCTAAAAACACACAAAAAATTCAAAAATAAGCAATTCAAAATATAGTTTGGTATTATTATATATATATTAAATTAGATTAATATAAATCAGTATTATAAAACATTTATGAATTATGAATTTAATTAAGACAAGAAATGAAATACAATGGATACAATAGATAGGAATAAATTTAAGATTGTTTAAGACTATTTAAGACTATTGCAGATATTTATTTGGTTATGATCATGACCAAATAAATATCTCCAATAGTCCAATCTAAGATTTATTCCCATCTATAACAGAAAAAACAATTACTCACCCGCATTACTGGAAAAACGCTGGCCCTTAAACTGTTTACCGTTTTATAGTTTTCAATAAAACAATTTTATAGAAGTGGAAATAATTTATCAATCCCTAATTAGATTGATCCTTCTATACCATCATGTGGGTGTCAACTGAAATCTCTAATTTGCCTATTGGTACTTTTTTAAATTTGTATTACTCTAATTTTTATTTATTTATTTTTTTTGACACCATGGATTATGTTTATTATTTAATATAGTTTATATTTAGTTTAGCTTTTACTTTATTATACTGATTGCAACTACATTAACAATAAAATTTATATTGTATATTTATTCAATGCTATTTACAGTTCTTTGTTAAAAGTCCCGAAGCCATCATCTTTTTGGGCGCCTTGGGGGATTATCGGAAATAGGATTAAAAAAAAAGTAATAAATTAGTGGGCTTAAGAAAAATATAGAATGTGAAAAAAAAAAACGGACATAGAGAACGAAAACGTAACAAAAAGAACTTTTTCATATTTATATTAGGTTCTCGGGATAAGAAAAGTACTAATTTCATTGTACGATGAACTTAGTTGTACCTGCACAACATGAATACTAAAATATTTGTGTCTACTTCAAATATACATAACAATTAGACCACCGATACCAATATTTAATGTAATTAAATATTAATAATTAATATCTATATTAAATATTAAAATTTATCCAGTTATTATTCAAATATCATTAAAATTTTGTTATGATTATATTATCATATTAATTACTTTATTCAATTCATTATGTTGTTATGATTCATGATTGAAACAGAGTATTATTAATACACACACACATATATATATATATATATATATATATATATATATATATATATATATATATATATATATATATATATATATAAGTTAAGCTCCCTCAGCTCGAAACGAACAAACAAAAAATCTGGTGCGGTGCGCGCATCACACAACTTTCCCTTACCGTCCTATAATTTATATTATCTTTTTAATATAATTTTAAAAAGTTCACATAAACAATGCTTGAAATAAACTCAGCAGCATTCACTTCTTTACATCTTCTCCCACTTAGTACAATAAAACAGTTTTTCAAACAATTTTAGTACAACAATTCTCTACACTACCTATATATTTTAACTTCATCAAGTTGCAAATATATTTTAAAAGTTTTTGTTTAGTTTTCATGGAAATATTTTCGTTCCATTAAATAGTATGAAAGTAGAAATTATTAAGTTAATATCCGCTTTGGTATTCTTAAATTACTTTATTACAGTGTTGTTTACAACAGATTGGTGGGAGAAAGTTCGGTCGCATCTGTCTCCTTTCAGATGCGCTCGGTTATCCATCTAGGGGCTTGTGCTCCTCATAAAATACGCTGTATCTTTGCTAATACTGGTCCGATTTTGATGATTCTTTTTTGTTTTTTAGAAACTTTAATTATCTTTCATACACTTCTATACATAATTTAATATAAATTGCATGCTTTTGAAGTTAAGCGCAAATAAAATATACTTTTCATCAAAACTTTTTTCGCTGCATTTCCTCTGTGATATACTACATAAATGAAAAGTTAAAGGCCTTTAAGGAGAGGAGATTAGGCAAATTTCGTCAAAATCGTTGAAGTCGCTTACGAGAAAATTGTCAAATCCCTGATATAATAGCTACATCCGGTTAGACCGGTGCGCTTTATCTTTGCTAATACTGGTCCGATTTTGATGATTCTTTTATTGTTTTTTAGATAATTTAATTATCTTTCATACAATTCTATACAGAAATTACTACAGAATGCGTGCTTTTTAAGTTATGCGCAAATAAAATATTCTTTTCATCATAAATTTTTCCCTCCATTTTCTCGTTGATATTCTACATACATGAAAAGTTAAAGGGCTGTAAGGAGAATAATTTTGGCAAGTTTCATCAAAATCGTTTGAGCCGTTTTCGATAAAAATGTAAAAAATTGTAAAATCTATGATATAATAGCTAATTCCGGTTAGTCCGATGCGCTGTATCTTTGTTAATACTGATTTGATTTTGATGATTCTTTTATTGTTTTTTAGATAATTTAATTACCTTGCAAACAGTTCCATACATAATTTACCGTAAAATGCGTATGCTTTAAGCTTTTCGCAAATAAAATATTCTTTTCAACATAACTTTTTTCCCTGCAATTCCTCGGGGATTTACTACATATATTAAAAGTTAAGGACCTTTATGAAGAATAATTTAGGCAAGTTTCATCAAAATCGTTAGATCCGTTTACGAGAAAATTGTAAAGAAGTGTAAAATTGATTATATAAAGTGGTACTTCCGGTTAGACGATTTTGACGAAAATGTTGCTGTAACATCACAACCATATAGCTACCTTAAATACTTAATTTCAGTATCGTACAACTTTTCGTTTTTGAGCTAGATTGTTCACAAACACACAGACACACAGACACACAGACTCACAGACACACACAGACCATTTTGCGAGACTTGTTCATTTGGACTCAGGGGACCTTACAACGTGTATTTCCATCGAAAACTCGAATTCGAAAATTTTCACGATCGCAATACTTCCCCTTACCATATACTTCGTATATAGATAAGGGAAAGTAACAAACGAAATAAATAAAAGAAAGAAAAGGGAGCTTGAAATGACACACACGAGATCTGAACTAATACTGATTTATTCTCCTCAGTAATCCTCTATATATAGGATTTGTATCTTATTTACATTCCGAGATGGTATTAAGGCCTATATTGTTGTCCACCGGACATTAACTTATATATATATATATATATGTTAGTGATTTCGGAAAAATTTAGCAGGGCACTTCCTAGGGACCTCGCCCTTCCCCGACCGAAGGACAGTGAGTAATCGGCCTAGATCCGTGGATTATAACCCGTCCGGGGGCGGCTCAGGAGATTCCGGAGATTAAGGTCTCCATTCCGGTAGTGGACTGTTCATGATGAGACGCTCATTAATCTCGGATGGAGATCTAAATGACACTTTCCAATTAGTTCCACGTTCTGGGATTATTACATCTGTGCCTGAAGAGATATGGGAAACATTTCGTTGGTATTCGATGCATTTTCAACGCTCATAATAATTACGAAAATGATTCTATGAATAAATTTAATAATAATAATAAACAAGATGATATATTTAATAAATTATTATTAAAAGAAGGATTCTGTAGTAATTCCAAGAAAAATTATAATTTTATAAATAAAATCGTATGCGTTTTTTTTTTTAAACTACTCGAACATCATCGGTTGTTATAGTCTGTAGTAAAGTTACGAATCTGTTACGAAACAATGTTTGAAACTCTGAAGCTACTATGTTAAAGTAACGAATATTCGAATTATTTTAATTATAAAACAATGATAAACGCTGTGAGATAAAAGAAATTATCTCATAATTAACCCTCTAATGGTAAGGTAAGGGTCGGATACGACCCATGATGTATCATTTCCGTTCATACTCCCTCCATGTTTGAGGTGGAGGGACATGACTTCAGGAGTCCTTGATCTCACTCTTTCTCTATCGGTATATAAGCTGACAACACCCAGGTAAGTGAAATACCACCTTCACACTTCCCTTTTTTTTGCCTGGATGCGACCCACCTTACTGTTAACGCTACAAATTTAATGTATTTTTTTTACCAGATCGTTCTGAAATGGCAGATAAAAGAATTTTCACCACCCCCGAAGAAGTTCTTGCATAATTACGGCGACAGCAAGAGGAAGATTCAGACTCTGAAAGTGAAGGACCTGATACAGAAATTTCAGAGGAAGATGAGGAAATTTTGCCAAACGACGATGATTTCAATGCCGGACAAGATCTCAACTCATTGTCAGATACGGATGAGGAAAGAGAGTTTGAACTAGAAAGGGATGAGGTCACAATTTGGACAAAGACTCCGATTCGTTCAAACTATGCCAAAAGACCAGTTTCTGACATTGTCGCCCATCTACTTGGGCAAAAAGGAAAAGCCTTACAGGAAAGGACTCACAGATGAATTACAGTTATTTTCTCTTTTTATCACAGATCAAATTATCGACGAAATTGTACAGTGTACAAATCAACAAACCCAAAATAATTATGAATCAGAGCAGTGGTTTATATCAACTACTGACGCATTGGAGTTAAAAGCACTTATTGGATTGTTGTTCATATCAGGAGTTTTAAAAAACTGCGACCTAAACCCAGAAGCCTTTTTTTCTCCCGTCTTTGGGCCGCCTATTTTTCGGGCAACATTGACCAAAAAGAGATTTTATTTTCTTTTAGCAAATTTGAGATTCGATGACAAGGACACCTGGTAAACACAGAAGTCTTTATATAAATTTGCAGCTTTCCCACGAACTTTTTGAAATGAGTATATGCTCGTCGTTTTACTTGTGTGTTCATTTGATTTTTCTTCATTTATTTTATTTATCCAATGGGATAATTTCTAAGTCACTTTGATTGTGATAATGCTATCTGGAACCAATGTGACTTTTAACTATTTAAGACTGAAAACAATATGTTTCGAAACAATAAATAAGAATTAAAAATTCATTTTTGTGCCATTTATTAACATTTTAACCATTTTAGCTCTCCAATTCGGATTCGACCCGGCCTTACCGGGTAAGTACTAATACTTTACCTTACCATTAGAGGGTTCATAAATATATTAATTAATAATTAAGAAAATATCTCAAAACTGTTAGTGCTGTATAAGAAATAAGTATAAAATCATGGAAACATTCTTATAGGTAATTTAATGACCTTCATTTTTGTACTTTTAATGTTTTAAGCTAGTACCAACCGTTTTCGAGATTATAAGGAAAACCTGAAAAACACCACCTTCTATCCTTCCTCTCTTTGCCTCAGCTTCTAGATCTCAGGACTTTTAGTATGTTTACATCTTAACAAGTCCAAACAAATTCTTGAACTTAATTTAGGCCATCCCATCATTTCCGTAAACAACACCAATAAAAAATAATCGAAATCGGTCTTTATAAACGGAAGAATGTAACAGTTTTTTATTTTGTTCTCCTGAAAAGTAGTGATTTTCACATTTGTAGGTTTATCATATGGGAAATAGGAACCCGCTCAACATTTTTAAAGGATTTTTATATAATTTATAAATAATATATTTTTTATTTTTTCTGTTGTCATTATAGACCATGGGTTTCTTTGGCCGCACGATGTGGTATTCTTATAGATATTTTATTGCTTGTGGGAGCACAGACAGCCTGGAGGGGGGTCACCCAACCTCACGTTACTACGAACCATGGTTTCCATGGTGCAGCGGCAGGCTATCCATAGCAGCATAACCGATTCGGCAGTGTCCTTTCCTCTGACTCACTCGGATTCAAGGAGAGTGGCAAACCGGTCAAGATCCATGGATTTTGGCTGTTCATCCTAACGCCCGGTCTGTGTGGGTTGCCTCCAGTAGCCTGACGGGCTTAACATTCCCGTGGGAGGAGGGATGATTAATTGCTTGAGGAATTATTGATCAAATTAAAGTAATGCCGGACCGGGATTCGAACTCACAACCTTTGGGTTTGCAAGTTGGTGCACTTTTGCAAGCGCGTTAACCCGCTCGGCCACCCCGACGGTGTTGTAAATAATATCATATACACAATATTATAATAATGTTTCCTCCGAAAAAAATTTATTATATTATTATTATTTTACCACTCCATTTCTGAATTAGAGGACACAACAGAATTGGGAAGGTGGCTAGGTTTTGATAATGAAAATACACTCGAACTTGACTAATTCGAATGTTTTTAATTCGAAATCGTGGATAATTTGAATCGGTCCTTTATTTTTTCTTTTCATCAAAATTAAAAAAAAAAAAAAACTAATTTGGAGACCGCATGACTTCCTTGTACGCCTAATAAACTATAAATCGGTGGCTCAAAAAATAATCCTTAATTTGGTTAGTAGTGTTTATCTTTTGGCACAGACACATACCGGCAAAAACACACACACAAGATTTTGGTTAAAATTGGTTTGCTGAAAGTGATACTTAAATTGATAGTAATAATAAACTTTCATTAAAAATTATATTACAACATAATGCAAAACATCTCATGTTTATTATAGATTTGTATACTAATATTTTGGTTAAAATTGGTTTGCTGAAAGTGATACTTAAATTGATAGTAATAATAAACTTTCATTAAAAATTATATTACAACATAATGCAAAACATCTCATGTTTATTATAGATTTGTATACTAATATTTTGGTTAAAATTGGTTTGCTGAAAGTGATACTTAAATTGATAGTAATAATAAACTTTCATTAAAAATTATATTACAACATAATGCAAAACATCTCATGTTTATTAAAGATTTGTATACTAATATTTTGGTTAAAATTGGGTAGCGGAAGTAGTACTTTACCCGAAACTATTTTATTCTTTTACTTCCCGCCTTCTTAGAGGGAACTCCCCAACGAATCGTGCTAAAAATCACAAATTGAGTTTTCATGGATAAGCACGTATCCAAGGTCCGTACTAACAGTTTTTAACATTTTTATAATGATGAGTGTCAATTCATGAACAGCAATTGACATCGCGACGCCGAGTGTGGTTTTTGAGATACTACTATTTTCGGAAACTAATAACCAAATTCAGAGTCACTTTTTGAGCCACCGATTTACAGTTTAATAGGCGTACCCAGAGGGGTGTCCACGTCAGATTTTTATTACATCAACATAATAATCCTCCCGGAAACGAACTAATTCGCATTTGCACCACACCGATTTCAAACCCTGGAATAAACATTAAATTATATTATATCACAATTCTAAAAAAATAAACCTGAAAGCTAAATATCGAAAGCTATAATTGAATAGCTGGAAATTGAAAAGCATACAAAATAAAATATATGATATTCACCCTTTGTTAACGCCCCGGGCATTAGTTTCTGCCGCGCTTGTAAGAGGGCGTCCTCTCCTGTAAACAGAAAATGCTTATTTAATCTAACCATTGCGATCACTTTATATATTTATATTAATTGGAGTTAATTGAGATACATATATAAATAAAATGACAACTTAAACGAAAAATGTCGTGATGACAGAACGCGAGTTGGAGCTGTGTGGGTTCGACTCATTGGTTTAGTTAATATTCATTTCGTGACGCTCTGGTAAAAAAAAATTTCGAACTAAATATTAGGCGATCCGTTCATTATTTTATTCAATGATCTATCACTTTTTTCAGAGCGATCTGTTAATGAATGATCTGTCATTCATGCAGATGCAAACAGATGCAGACAAATCTCTCTCTGTGCATCGCGGTCTGATCCGCGTTAAATTTTAATGAACCCCTAGAATACGAAATAACCTTTAAAATAACCACCTTTAATATTATGCTCAGTCCCATTTGTTGCTGAAATTTGCAAGGTATTGGCATAAAACAATAAATTTTTATAAACAGCAATAAAGTTTTATTCAAATAAGTTTCATGTTTTCATATTTTTTCTTCTCCCACTCTCCTATTTAATTAAAAAAAAATATCTAATGTGGACAACCCATGACATTCTTTTACGTCTATTAAACTATAAATCGGTGGCTCAAAAAGCTACACTGCATTTGGTTACTAGTTTCCAAAGATAGCAGTATCTCAAAAATGGCACTCGGCATCGCGCCGTCCACCTATTGACACATTTACACATACACACAAGCTCTTGTTTCTGGACGTCTTAATCCGTTATTATATGTCGTTTTCTTTCAGTTGGTAACAAGTTCCCTAGAGATTTCTTCGTATTCCTTGACAACAGTAAAACTGTCCATGTCACAAGATGAAGCATAGAAATCGACAGTTTCGACATTTTAAGCAGAAAAAATTCACTTAATTTATATCTTATTCTCCTGCTGCAGACCATCAATTTTAATACTTAAAACAAATAATAAAATCATTTAATTAGAGTGAAAAAAAAATTGCGTTCATAACCTTTATCACCGAAACTGTAATATATATAATGTATTAAATGTCCATATTAGTAAGTTTATTATGGCCATCAAGTAAAGTACCCTTTAGGCTCTTCAATTTCAACCAAAATCTACTATATTACTTATATTGATATAATTTACCAAATCTGAGATCTTTTACATTATATTTTAATATAATTTTTGATGAAAGTCCAATATGACCTTCAATTAAAGTACCATTTCTGGTTTGCCAATTTTAATAATTTTAAATAAATTTTAATAATTTTGCCAATTTATTGTGTTATTTATATTAATATTTAGGCATTATATTCCAAATTTGAGATGTTTTGCATTATATTTTAATATAATTTTTTATGAAAATCAATAGTAAAGTAAAGTACCACTTTCAGTAATCATGTACTGACCAAAAATGGGCCTTTACAACTAGATTTTACAATAATCCTAAATACAAAATTTCAAATTTCTACGACAAACCTTTTTTAAGTTATGCCAGATACGCTCGAACGAACGTACAGATGTCACGACGAAATTAGTCAAAATGGATTCAGGGATGGTCAAAACGGATATTTCCGTTGAAAACCGAAAATTTTCTCGATTACAATACTTCCTTTACTGCGTATAAGGAAGTAATAACGTTTCCACATAATAATTTCATACTTAAAAAGTTTGTGTAGTCAACTTGCTTACACGAGTATGAAATTGTCATTATAACGACACGTACCAAATCTTAAGAAAAAATTAATATTATCAAATTAAATTAAAATAAAGATTACTTAATTTGGATTTCGTCCGGAACTTATTATTTTACCTCGTTTTATTGTTTCAGATGAAGGATAAAAAAAGCAAGTCGATTGAAGAAAATAATCGATGTTTTAAATCCACAGTAAGAGCAGTATTGTGCTATATTGCGCAGGTATGGGGATACGAAAATTCAGATTCAGTGGAGAAACTGCAATGATATTTCGTAAAAAGAATGATTGGGGTACTCGTTACTACGCCGTCACTACATGCTTTGTCTGGATACAAAATTAAATCCTCTACATACGTACACCATATCGATAAACATAAATTATCTTATAAAGGTATTAATTCTGGAAAATAATCGGTTACTAAAAATAATAGCCCTTAAAACGATCGAAAATAACTTAACTTGGGCGAGTGCCTTGATAAAACTAGGCAGGAGTGTTGGAATAGAATTTTAAGCCGGTTTGTTACTAGACCTGCTTGTAACACACAATACTACCTTCATATCATAAATTAAAAGAACAAGCGAGATGGATTTATCGAACGAGCTAGGAGTGCTGAGTCTAATGTATAATGTACAGTAAATTAAATTATGATGTCACCTATTTCCAGCCAGGAATGCACATGCATTACATCACTCTTATTTGCAAAGCTAGGGAAGAATTATTTAAACTAATCTAAAATAGAATATTTAAATCTTGGATAAATAGAAGAAATAATTGCTCATTGCGCAATTTGAATGTTCCCGAGGATACGATGCATTTCATCTGCCCGGTGCTCATTCAATTTAGGAGGATTTTCTTATTTAAAAAGGTATTCAATCTCTCAAAAATGTTTAAGCATTTTATTACAAATTAATTATTTATGCTGTATTATTTTAATTTTATATTTATATTCACAGATTTTGTATTAATAAAGAATAAAGAAACCTTATTCATTGTCTAAAATACATAAAAAGTAGATACTTGGATATAAATAAATAAATCGGCTCAGATAATTTTAAAATAAATACGAATTTTTATACAAAGGTATATTTATAGATTTACTTCATAACGTACATCTTTCTTTTCCTCGTTTTATTAAAACGCTAAACTTGGAAGATTTGATTCCATCTGGGAAAAAGGAATAAAAGAAAAGAGGTGATGTAAAAATATACTGAGAGGTTACATAAGTCTTAAACACGCCCACTCGAAACTGAAATAAACTACTTTATTAGCATTGATACAGAGAGATTCTTTCTTTATTTTAATATTTGAATTTTTTATCCCCTCTACTCTAGAATGTCATTAGCGTTGTGCTATTCATCTCTTTTTTCATATCTCTCGATCTTCTACAATAAGTTTACAAGTCTCTCGATACTACTAGGTTGTTACAAAAGTCCTTGTGCATTTGTGTAGTTTTATTTCAGATTACATATTTTAAACATTATTGAATACTGCTCTTCAAAGTAAAGTCCATTGTTTTCAACTACTTTCACCCATCTTTCTGTGAGTAATTGGATTTGATGCCGGTACCACTCCTTTGGTCTTGAGGCAAAGAACTCTCCTCATCCAATTTTTACGTCCTTGCAATTATCAAAGATCCGACCTTTTAAAACATGAGCAATTGATCTAAACAATTGTGCAATATCTGGACTATACGCAGGATGAGGCAGAACGTTTACTCCTTGCAGTTTCGATAATTTTTCCTTGGTCAAACGAGAACGATGTGCAGGGTCATTGTCGTGTTGCCACATGGCTTGGCTTCTGACCAAAGCGGGGTACTTTGCACTAGCTGTTCACGGTAAAGGTTTGAGACTACGGCCGGTGAATCAGGAGTAGTTGCATGTGGATCCTGATTCACACATTCAAGAAGAACGTCATCATCAGCGATCGTTGTGCGACCTGATCTGGGTTGTGCGGCAGTATTTCGATGGATAATAGAATCTCCTTCTATAGCACAAATGTCTTCGGCAACTGCCTATGCGCTTGTAAGGAATTAAAGGATTAGTCAAAGTAAGCATTGGCATAAATAGTAGGAACAAAAACATTCTTATAGGATAATTATGAGAGTTGGAAGGTTTGTGTTCATACACAAGGACTTATATTATATAACAACCTTGTATTTTCACTATCTTGGAAGAGGTCTTTGAAATTTCCCGGCAAGTTGATATCGTATGGTTTTGAATTTAAGGCAATCTACATTTAAGGCAACCTAACATTTTTTGTACTATCTATTGCAGAGATTCCCAGACAGTGGAACGTATTGATGAACTTCGATCAATGCACGGCTAAAACTCACAAACTGACCTCAAATTTAGTTGAAGTGTTGAAATGAAGGATGGGATTCCCTGTGACGAAGTGGGGATTCCCAGCCTGTTCAAGCAGGAAGGAAGTGGCTCGAGTCAAGTAAGCGGTTTGACTTCTTTATTCACAATTAACTCGATGAATAAGCTGATTTCATATTTAGATTCAGCGCTCCAAATATAGCTATAATCAGCTCCAATATTCTAGACACCCAAAAAAATATTTTCTCCAGTAGTCCTGTGTAATTCATTCATTGATATGGAAACAGTTTGTGAAATTTATTGTTGCATCGATTATTGTGAAATAAACTCAGAACTTATTGATTACATGCCACTTAAAATTAATTTTGTACATTAGAAATAGCAATGACAATAATCCAGATTTGGATCAGATAAAGATTACTTACAAATAAGTAATGGAGACATAATGTGGGTATATTATGAAATAAATAGTAATTATAAATGGTTATTTGGCATACTGATGGTGATATTTAATATTTTTGAATAGTAATTATTGAACAGTTAGAAAGACCAAGGTAAGCATATTATTTGTTATTTCCTTTACTAGAAATATTTCAATCTTTCGAGATTCAACTTTCAATTGGTGTCGTTTCATTATTTTCCCCTGTATATTTAGATGATTTTTACCTAATTGCTATAATTTATAACGTGTTAATGAAATATTTGTGTTTTTTTATTGTTTCTGTGTATATTGAAGATTTTTCAAATTTACGAAATGGTACGTTAACAAATAGCATTTGTTCTTTTCATTGAAAATCTTCATTCAAACGTGTTTTTTTGTCGTTCATGTAATAATTATGTTTGGATTTTATTACATTATTGCTCAACTTAGCAGCCTACGGCTTTAATTGGAACTTCTTCTTCTTCCTCTAACTCCTTTTGTGCCGTGAAGCGTGGAGTTACAGTCTCAGTCCATCTAGCCAACTGGTCCCTGTCCCTGGCTAGTCTTCTCATCTCCGGTATGGTGCGTCCTCTTGCTGTCCCCAGTTTTCCAATATAATCAGAGTACATGCACCTGGGTCTGCCACGAGGTCCTCTTCCTTCTGGCCTTGCTTCCAAATACCACCTGGCTTTTTTGGTATCGTCCATTCTACAGGCGTGCCCATACTGACCTAACACCCAGATCTTCCCGAACTCTTTCATTTCTGACTCCTTCTAACTCCTTCTGGTCTTGACAAGAATCTCATTTCTGCAGATGTTATTCCACTTACGTGCTTGTCGAGGACCGTTCAACTTTCTAAACCATAAAGGAGAACTGGGAGAATACGGATTTAAAAATCCGTATTTTGGCATCTCTACTTACTTCTTGCTTGCTTATAGCAGTTTGGAGATCTGATGGTACACTCCATTGGCCTTCTTCACTCGATTCAGAACCTCCAGGTCTATTTTACCGTCTTTACTTATTATGGCCCCTAGATAAGTATTAGTAAGTTCAAGGGGTTCATCATTACACACAATCCTAGACTCTGCGTTTTCTCTTCCGACACACATGATTTTACTTTTGTTAGGATTTATTTGTAAACCTCTAATCTTCAGCTCCTCATTCCATTCCTCCAAGGATGCCTGAAGAGTCAACTATCAGTAAGATATCATCCGCGTATATAATCGCTTGAGCCAGTACTGGAGTTAGGTTCCAAAAACCTACTAGTGCTCTTGGGCATCTCCTTTTACATCACTTCCATATCTCATCCATAAGACAAATAGTAGTGGGCGGCAACTAAAATGGTATGTTCACGTCTGTAGAATGGACGATACCAGAAAAGCCAGATGGCATTAAGTCTTACAATCCCCTTTGGGTCTTGGTACGCTGATTTTATTGCACTCACCAAGTTTGCTGGCACTCTTCTTGTTGTTAGAGTATCCCATATCTCTTGTCCCAGGGCTGATTGGAACTAAATTTTAATATTGAGCAAAATATATAAAGTAACTAGCCATTTTTTATATTTTTAATTTTTTTTTAGCCTATTAAATATTTTTTTATGCCACTTTCATTTTCCTAGCTCTCACTGCGCACAAGGAAGTAAACATAGGTAATTTTGTAATCGTTGTCATGACAACTTCATACATGTGGAATCAATTTCACTTCAAAAACATTTAAACAAGAGTGAAATTATTGTGTGAAAGCGTCATTTATTAATAAAATCGGAAATTAAAAAAAGGGTCAAAAAAGTGTAAACATGTGAAGCTTTATTGTCATTTTGACCAATTTATTATCATTTTGATCCAGTCCCTAAAAAAAGAAATGAGACGAATTCTAAAGTAGTCGATTACTGAGAAAAAATTTCAGCCCTTTTTTGCCCTTGAAATATTTACAGTCAAAATTTTTATTGGTAACCAGATGATTCATTGAAAGTTCTGGTAGCTCGCCCTCTCCCCCCCTCCCCCCTTCCCCTAAGAGTTCTAATAATTGAAGCATAAAAATGCAAAAGAGTCTAAGTGCCTTTAGAAAATGCTTTTACAATTCAAGTTTCTTGAAATATATTGAGTCTAAGTGCCTTTAGAAAATGCTTTTACAATTCAAGTTTCTTGAAATATATTAAAGAAATATGACTTGTATAATAATTGTATAAGAAAAATGATATTTTGTAAAAAAAAAAAAAAAAAAAAAAAAAATCCATAATTTTTCTTCCTTTCCTTTCATCCACCTAGCGACGGCACAACAAGTCATAGTATTGAATTAAATGATGTATTTCCTCGGTGAATTCATATTCGCAATAATACCTTTATTATTAATAAGTAAGTAAGTTACTAATATGTTACTAACAAGTTAGTTATTAATAAGTTACTTTCCCATTATTAATTACGATGAAATGTACTATATATAATGAATGTGATAAAAACAAAATAAAAATCAATTGTTAATAAAATCGGAAATTAAGGGTAAAAAAAGTGTTGTTTTTTTTAAAAAAAAGTTGTTTGTAAAAGCTTAGTAATGACTGATTAGGAATGATAAGAACAATAGTTCTGTTACTCACATTATCTTTTAAATGTTAAACATAGAAAAAATAAATTTAAATAACTTGAAATTTGGGAGGGTCTTTAACTTGCGATTCTTTTTAAATCTGTGCAGATATAAGCTAGTAATTTATGAAGCAACAAATGCTATCCAGTAGGTTTCACACAGTAATATATTTAAGTAAATAACACGGAATCAAGCAGCAAATATTCTCTTGGTTTAACCTTCCGTAGTAGGCGCGGTCAAAACCATGATCCCGATAGGCGCTTGGCGCACCAAGTTCGGAACTCTCATTTTCATCTCATTTCCTTCATATAAAACAAAATTATCTAATTACTTACATATTATTACTTAGTTATGAGACGTAGGAAAATAAAAATGATTAAATTGAAAAATGGTTAAATGATAAGTTAGTCCTCAAGTGTTGACTCCTTGTTTCTTTTGGGGGTTAGTTATTCGAGACTCTGCCACAAAACGTGCCTCGCCTTATGGGTTTCAAAGTGACGAATATGAAAATCCCATTTTTTCACAATCCATAATTGGTCATGGTTTTGGAAATGATAGGGACGAAATATTGTTAATTACACAACATTTGATCTCATACATTCTTTCAGTAAAACGTTTATTATTATAAATAGATATGAACACCTCCATTAAAATTCATTTATATACATATTAAACAAAAGTCATTGTTTAAACAATGTTTATGCAGTTTTACCAATTACGTAATAAATGTAACTAATTCAATACTTCCTTTACGTGATTTATTTAGTTAGGAATATTATAACAAATATTATATTGAATGAAGTCATCAACATGAAACAAATGGAACAAATTAATTTGCTTTAACAACGCTTGATTAAGGTGGTTCAGTGTAGCTTTTACATTCAATTTGTTGAAGAATTCAATCGGACGCACGGCGATTTCGACATCACTGAGAACGGAAAAGCCCGCCTTAATGATCTTCGCTTCACATTCCCCGGTCCGAGGATCCTTGAAGACGTTCAATTCGAGAGCGAACTCGTTCTGGTTGAAGGTGACGGAGACGTCTCCGATCAACGAAAGCCCGAGGAGGTTGAGCTCAGTCCTGTACCAGGAAGCCCAGAGTTCCTCGAAGGTGAAGGAAGATGCGAAAGTGAGATTGTTACCTGAATAGGATGTGACGACCGGAGATGCCCTGCGGAGTGATTGAAGGTCTCCGATCCATCCAGGAGTGGTACCTGACCAATTGCCGAAGAACTGATCGTTCAAGGTGCCGACTTTGAAGCCGAATTGGGAAAGGGGTCTTTGAGGTGTGGAGGATTGTTTGAACAAATCCAGGACCAGGTCGATGAGTCTTGTGGCGTCCTCCTGGTCCAATAAACCGATAGCAGAACTAGGTCTCAAAAAGAACAGCAGGAATACGCTAACTAGTGGTTTCATTTCGTCTGATCGTTATCGGAGCGATAGCACTGGAGAGATATACCTATATATATATATATATACGCACTATTTGTCTACTAATTCTTCTTATCAGAATCAAAGTTATTTTTGGAATAATAGTAAATAATCAGTCACAAGGAAGGATTATTTAGTTTTAGGCTGTCACTTCTAAAGTTATCGTCTAAGATTATCTTTGAGATTTTGATTAAGATTTATTACGGTTTAAACAGTTTAATTCATAACTCTATATATTTTAAAATAAATCTTTTGAGCAATTAATGAACACAGACTTCCTCCATAAAATAATTATTTTATTCTTGCTCTATCATGACGTTTCGGGTTCGCAAATCCCGTCATCAGGCCTCACTGTAAATCATTTTTTACTTTTATAAAGGAATGAGATGGTCCGGGAGGCGATCAAAAAAAGTGGATCACAAATAGTAAAAAAAAAAAATTATTAGGAACCGACGTTCCGACTCACTTTGCATGTCTTAATCAGGACTGAATAAAAAATATACAAAAATAAAACAATGAAACAATGATATATACAGTGAATGAATTAAAAAGATCTAGTGAGAAAAATAAAAACAGTATTGTAAATAATGTAAAATGTTATAAGATGAAACTGAAAAAATTCAAAAATTATCATTTATATTACGTTTAATTTAATATGATACCAAATTGTATTTTAAATTGCTTATTTTTGAAGATGAATGTTTGAAACTAGTTTTTAATAAAAACAAAATTATAGAATTGGCAAATAATTTATCAATCCCCAATTAGATTAATACTTCTATACCATGATGGGGATGTCAACTGACCAATGTTTTAGTATTCTAAAAATATCTGATGTGGGCAACACATGACTTCCTTGTACCTCTATTAAATTATAAATCCGTGACTCAAAAAGTGATACTGAATTTGGTTACTAGTTTCCGAAGATTGCTGTAAAAACGACACTCGGCGTCCCGTCATACATCTATTGACACACACACACACACACACACACACAAACACACTCTTATCACTGGAGGTCTCATTCCGTTATTAAATGTCGTTTTTTTTTTCAGTAGGCAACTAGTTTCCAATAGATTTCTTTGTGTTCCGTGACAACATTAAAACTGTCAATATCACTAGATAAAGCATTAGAAATCGACAGTTTCTAAATTTTAAGCGGAAGAACCCACTTAACTTATATCTTATTCTCCTGCTGCAGACTTGCTCATCGCACAAATGGGGAGGAAAACCAGTATTATATGCCCAATATTAACACTTAAAATAAGTAATAAAAATGTTTAATTAGAGTATAAACAAAATCGCGTTTGTAACCTTTATTACCGAACCATATGATTTCTCCATTTAATTTTAATATAATTTTTGATGTAAGTTTATTATGACCTTCAATAAACGTTCAAAGTACCCTTTTCGGCTCACCAATTTTAACCAAATTCTAGATAATACATTAATATTGATATAAAAGTCCTATTCACTAAATTTTAAATGTTTTACATTATATTTTAATATAATTTTTGATGAAAGTCTAATATGACCTTCAAATAAAGTACCTCTTCCGGTTTTCCAATTCAGACCAAAATCTAGAATTTTATTTAAATCAATATATAAAGTATTAATACTAAATTTGAGAAGTTTTGAATAATATTTTAACATCATTTTTGATGGAAATCAATTATGACCTTCAAGTAAAGTACCACTTCCGGTGATTAAGTAGTGACCAAAAAGGGAGGTTCACAACTAGATTTTACAACAATCCTAAATACAAAATTTCAACTTTCTACGGCTAACCTTTTTTGAGTTATGCGAAATACGAACAAACGTATGTACGTTCGTACAGACGCCACGACGAAACTAGTCAAAATGGATTCAGGGATGGTCAAAATGGATATTCCCGTTGAAATCTGAAAACCGAAAATTTTCGCGATTACAATACTTCCTTTACTTCATACAAGGAAGTAATAAATTAGTTAATATAAATATATTAAGCTGATTATTAATAAAGTTGACTATATAATAATAATCATAGATAAACGAATAATAATTCTATTTAATAAGTAAAAAGGGGAAGAAAAAAAATATAAACAGACAAAATTTTGTACTTTGAAGCTCAAAGAGAGGTGGAGGGATGTAGGAATAGTAATTAAGATCGTCATTAATAGTTAAATAGAGAAGGCAGTGAGAGAGGGATTTTCATTCTGGGTTGATCAGAAAAATATATAAAAGTACAATTGATAATAGAAATAAAGGAAAGGAACATTTGTAAATAATAAAATTGTCAGAGGAGAAAATGAAAAAAAATATATATCACGGCAAAAATATGAGCTAAAGTGCCATGAAGTGTAGAGGACGTAATGAAAAAAATGGGCTCAGTGAATACCCTGATGAAAACCTGCAAAGTGGTCGGTTGATAATAAATAGTTTTTACTATTTGTGATCCATGTTTCTGACTCCTGATCCATCTCATTGCTTTATAAAGCTTTACGGTCAACTATTGGTTATTCTTGTTGATTAAGAAAACCAAACAATGTCTTCTTAAATGGAACCCTCTAAACGATAGAATTTCCACTATAAGGCTGATGTCAAGGGTGAGGAAGCTAAGCATTACCCAATGCTATGCTAAAAAATAAAAATCTGATGCGGTGAGCGCACCACACAACTTTCTCTTATCATCCTATAATAATTATCTTTTTAACATAATTTTAAAGAGTTCACATAAACAGTAATCGCAATAAACTCGACATAATGCACTTATGTCAACTCTCACAAAAGTATAATAAATTAGTTTTTAAACAACTTTAGTAGGTATGAAAATTCTTTACACTAAATATTTTTGGTTTGATATGCTGATAATATATTTTAAAAGTTTCCATGGAAATTCCATTTAGTTACCATGGAATCATTTCGTTTCCATTAAATAATATAAAAGTATAAATTATTAAGTTAATTTCTACTTTTGTATTATTACAATATATAGGTACAGAGTTAACAACAGGTTGGCGGCTTGGTGGGAGGAGGTTCGATCGCATCTTCTTCCGGACGTGCTCGGCTTTCCTGTGTTAAAGAGTATTGTAGTCCTTATGAGATATGACGCATCTTTGCTAATACTGATCCGATTTAGATAATTTTTTTTTTTTAGGGAATTTAATTACCTTCCATATGATTTCAAACATAATCACTACTATACATTAATACGGTACTATTACCCTAGTACCCTTTTCCGGCTCTCAGGATTTTGAAGAATGAGGTATCAAAAGAAGGGGCATTTTATAGAGATGTGCCAAATTCAAATTTTGTTTCTTAAATTCTTACTAGGGCTTAAATAAAAGTGATGAAATAACTGGGAGGTTTCAAAGCTTTGACGACTGAGAGTCGGCGGATCGAGTAAAGTACCTCTTTTGGATCTTCAATTTTAGCCAAAATCTATTAAATTACTTATTTTGATATAAGAGTCTAATTTACCAAATTTGAGATGTTTTACATTATATTTTCACTTTTTGATGAAAGACTAATATGACCAAGTAAAGTACAACTTCCGGTTTGCCAATCTTTACCAAATTTTATCATGCTGTTTATATTAATATGTGAGTCTTAAATACCAAATTTGAGAATTTTTGCATAGTATTTTAATATAATTTTTGATGAAAATCAGTAAATGACCTTAAAGAAAAGTACCACTTCCGGTAATCATGCAGTGACCAAAAAGGGAGGTTCACAACTAGATTATATAATTTTAACTTTCTACGGCTAACCGTTTTTGAGTTATGCGAGATTACGTGAACGTAAGAACGTACGAGCGCAAGTACAGACGTCACGACGAAACTAGTCCAAATGGATTCAGGGATGGCCAAAATGGCCTTTTCCGTTGAAAATTGAAAACCGAAAATTTTCGCGATTACAATACTTCCTTTACTGCGTACAAGGAAGTAATAATAATACTTTATTAATCAATATTATTTACATAGCTAATTAAACATTAATAAACAAAATATAAATGCAATGGCCTTACGCCGTCTGCCTGAGTTCAGTGTTATATACAGTGTAATACAAACAAGATAGAAAAATACAAAATAAATAAATTAAATAAACGCTCTTAAATAAAAAGACTAAAAAGTAACAGACAATAGAATAGAAAAAACACAAAAATAAAATAGTTTATCACCTAAAAACAAATGATTCATCAAAATAGCTTAGAAAAAGGTAAAAAAAAAATAAAAAATAAAATAAATACACAATAAATAATAATATAATAAACAATAATAAAATGATTAATTTTCAAAATTATATTTGCCACATCCATTATCAATTATTTTAGATTTTATAAATTTAACATATTAATAAAATTTAATGTAATTCATAAATTAAACATAATTTGAAGTACTGATATTAGCAGAAATTAAACATTTAACATTTAACACAAGAAATTAAAGATGAAATAAAAATAAATAAATGAACAATATCACCTTAACAACACATATTTTGTATAATTATATAAGTAGCAGTATGTGTTTAAACAAGTTGTATTGTAGGTCGTGATGCCTAATATATTTTAAGCCCAATAGTTAGTATAAACTAACATTTCCTTTTGACACTTGCATTGTATTCTATAACAATTTTCATTTTTTACAAAAAATAGAAACAACAAAATAAGAAAACAAATTTCCAAACAAACCAGTTTGTTACAAGCATAATTTCCCCCAACATTGTTTTTGTCCTTTTTTGTTTTTATCGCTTCTCAAATTCTCTCCCCCCTCAAAAATTTGATTTGAGGGGAAATCCCTATTTGGCTTGCTTGTAAAGCAGGGCCCGTACATAGCCTTATTAAAATACTTTAGTAGATTATGTTCAGTTTTTGTGATATCGCTGAGAGCTGTACGTATATAAATCTTCATCAGCTGTGTTAATTCTGCCTCCCTTTTATCTCAGTATATGTACTGTTTTGAAGGGATGTGCTATCTCTATAAAGTTAGTAATTTTAGACAACAAAACGATAAGTCTCTCAAATGAAATTTGTTGTAATTTGAGAGACTTAATGTTTTGTTTTCTTGAATTCTTATAATACTATCCTAATTAAATATTTTACCAAAAATTCCAAATGAAGGAATAGGAAAATTAAAAATAAATAATTTAGGGCTTGAAATTAATTTACTGATATAATAGTTTTTTTCACAATTTCATATTAAATATTGATCAAATTTTCTGATTTCACTAAAAAAAAAAAAAAATTAAGCCTATACCAGTCAACGAGAGGGTTATTTACGGAAATGATGAGATGGCCAAAATTAAGTTCAAGGCTTTGTTTGGAATTGTTTTTAGATGTAAACATACTAAAAGTCCTGAGATCTAGGAGCAGAGGCAAAGAGAGGAAGGATAGAAGGTGGTGTTATTCAGTTTTTCCTTATTATCTCGAAAACGGTTGGTACTAGCTTAAAACATTAAATGTACAAAATTGAAGGACATTAAATTACCTTTAAGGATGTTTCCATGATTTTATACTTCTTTCTTATACAGCACAAACAGATCACTCAATACAGCTGGGCAATGAACTAGAATGACAAATAAGATTTTTCTTATACTTATATGAAAACAGGACAATAATCTAACATGGACGAATGGAGCTGAAAAAGTGGAAGATAAAGACCATTTGAAAATAGAAGGGGATAAGCCCGAAACATTGTGATAAATTGTGAATAAAGTGATGAAGTATGGAAGGGATATTTTCCTGAAATTTAATAATTTTAAAAGTTGTATAAAAACTTGATAGTGAGATTTTGAACTGTTTTCGAAAAATTATCTGTTATTCTTCTAGTCGATTTATTAGTTTTCGGTACCATTTATTTTATTAGTTATTAGAAAGAAAAAGGCCATTCGGCCACTATGCTTTTTATTTTACATTTATTTCAATTAAAAATACTTATCATGTAAAACTTACTTTTTTTAATGGTTTATATGTAAAAACAAAACGTCATTAATGTATTGATTCCCTTCAGAGTAAGTTTTACATGATATTTTATATTGAAATAAATGTTTTCAGTAATTATATAAGAACAAAGATTTATAATGTTAATAAATATCGACTAAACAAAAATGTTTTTTCGGACTTGAGAATGGCCCAAGATGGACGAAACGTCGATCTAATGTAAAATAAAAAACATGGTGACCGAATGACCTTTTTCTTTCTCATAACTAATATAATTATCTGTTATAATTTAACAAATATTCGCTCTTCAAAGTAACAAATTTGAAAAAAAAAAAAAAAAAAAATTGACTCTATTCTGTACTCTATAATTTTATTTTCATCGTTTTTACCGTTTGTTTCTTTAAAGAGCAGAGATTTCAAACACTATATAGATACGAAAACAAACAATAAGAACAATATTGCAGGAAGTTTTTCAAATAAAATGTTTTGAGCTAGGACCAATTGTTTTCGAGATTCAAACAAAAAACATGGCACTTCTATAATTTTATTTTGATTGAAAACTAATTTCGAATGTTATACATTCATCTTCAGTTCTAAAAACACACACAAATTCAAAAATAAGCAATTCAAAATACATTTTGGAATTATTATTCATATTAAATTAAATTAGTAATATAAAACATTTATGAATTATGAATTTAATTAATAATTCATAAATGTTTCATAATACTAATTTATATTACATTTAATTTAATATGTAAAAAATATCAAACTGTATTTTGAATTGCTTATTTTTGAATTTGTGTGTGTTTTTAGAACTGAAGAGGAATGTATAATATTCGAAACTAGTTTTCAACAAAAACAAAATTATAGAAATGGCAAATAATTTATCAATCTCTAATTAGATCGATCCTTCTATGCCATCATGCGGACGCCAACTGAAAAAAACATGACCTTCTCCCTCCCTCCTCTCTTTGCCTCTGCTCCTAGATCCAAGGATTTTAGTATGATTACCTCTTAACTTGTCCAAACTCCTGAAACCAATTTAGGTCTTCATCATTTCCATCAAGACTACCTCTTTGAGCATTCATTGAGTGGACTAATTGAAAAATTAAGTTGATACTTGCGAGCAAATTACACTCTCCATTACTTCTTTTAGAGGTTTCACATTGATGTTGAAGTATTTAAGAATATGTTGATTGATTTGATAGATCTGGGCACTCAATTGGATCTTGTTAAAATATCCCATGGGGATAACGGAAATTCCTATATTGTCGAGAGCCGTAAACTTAGCGAGCCATAGGTCGACTGCACAAGAACCGTCTGCCTTCGAATAAATCGTCAAGAACATCTGGAAGACGTTCTTTGATACAGTGACGATGTAGTAGAAGTCGAAGTCCAGATCATAGACAGTTATCTTCGACCCGGGGCCGCTAAACATGAGACTTCCGAAGGATATATTAGTTCCTACGGTCAAGTTGCCGGATGAAAGTATGGAGGTCACTTGCGAAATCCTTCTTGCCGACCGAAGATTTCCGAGGATAGAATTCGGGCTTGAAAATTCGGCGACTAGGGTGCTGCTGTTCGCACCGGTTTGTGTGATGTCTATCTTGAGCAGTGGCTTTGGCAGGTACGCTGGGTTTAGGTTTTGAGCAGAAGCAAGGATCTTGTCGAAGAAGGTGTTGTAATCAAATGTCAGAGTGAACTGATCCAACTGAAAACCGGATGACGCTGCGAGGAAGAGCGAGAATGTGATGCAACCGCGGTGCATGATGCCGTAACTGAACGGTTAACCTGCAATGAAGACAGGTTTTATCTGTCCGTTGACAAAACTCCCAAGAAAATAAATTTATTAGCGTAATAAACATAAATTTGCGTGTCAAATGAATGTCCCACTCTAGGAAATAACACATAATTGCAAATATTATCAAGCTGCAAATATTGCACTATAACAGAGAAATCAGATCGATGTTGTTTTTTGAAAAAGGCGTAAGCACTATTTAGTAAACTTTATAGGAAGCACATGAAACGATTTTTCCCAAAATAACAATACATTTTTAAAAAATTATATTCTTTATTTTATAGAGTAGGAGTTATTAACAAGCAAAACCTTTATAATTACAATATGTTTTAAAGGATTCTAGCGGTGATGGTAGGCCAGAGTGACGAGTGATAGTCGTTAGTATATATAGATATTGTGAGTGAGAATCGATTGAGGGGGTCCCAAAATCAATTGAAACCTAAATTTCGAATTTTTGGCGCTTAAACCTTTTTCAAAAAACGACGTCGAATCTAGTGGGAACAAATTATTTTTATGCAAAATATATTCTAATTTGGACAAAAGTGCTAAATATAAATTTGAATTGATATTTTATGACACACCAGCTATACCCCGCGGTTTCACCTAGCTTAAATTTGGATTGACCCCTAATCTCTCTTTCTCTCTCTTACTCTCTCTCTCTTTCTCTCTCTTACTCTCTCTCTCTCTCTCTCTCTCTCTCTCTCTATATATATATATATATATATATATATATATATATATATATATATATATATATATATATATATATATATATGTAGTCAGTCGATTTTGATGCGGTTTTTATTATCATTTAGAGAATTTCTTGGAGAAGGGTTTTGTATTCATTAAATATTTCGAAATGCTTCCCTTGAGGGGAGAAATGGGAAAACTATTAAAAAATAGTTAATTTTATAATCATTGCCTTGACAATTTGATACATGTTAAAGCAAGTTCACTTTGAAAACATTTTAACAAGAATGAAATTAATGTTATTTGTTAATAAAATCGAAAAAGTGTAAAAACTTGAAGCTTTATTGCCGTTTTTACTAATTTATTATCATTTTTTTTACTCTATGAAATTAAACGAATTCTAAACAATCTAAACAAAACAGTCCATTACCCAGAAAAATGTTAACCCCTTTGGACTTTTTTGGACTTGGAATATTTACGGCAAAAATTTTTGTTGGTAGCCGGTTGTTTCGTTGAAGATTCTGGTAGCCCTCCTCCCCCTCCTAAGAGTTCTAATAATTGAATCATAGAAATGCAAAAGAGTATTAGTGATATCATAAGATTGAATAAGTAATAAAATCACATTTAAAATAATACTAGTATTACAATAAAAATGTTTCTTGAAATATATTAAAGAAATATTACTTAATTAAAAAAAAAAAACACTTTATTTTCTGATAAACTCAAAATTACATTTATAATATTATTAGCTTTACAATAAAAAATGATTTTAAAATAAAAAAAAAACACCCTTTTTATTCTTTTCCTTTCATTCCACTTAGCCACGACAAAGCAAATTGAAAGTGTTGAATTGAATGATGTGTTTCCTCGGTGAATTTATGCTCAATGTTATACTTTTATTTACTTCTCCATTCATATCATATAGCAATAATTATGATGAAATTTGCAGTATATAAATAATGTGTTAAAAATAAAATAAATATCACAGTTAAAGTTATATCTTTTCTTTTTCTTTCAAAGTTGTTCGTAAAAATTTTGTACAAACTTTACAGTATGAATGATAAGAAAAATATTCTGTCTTCTGTTATTCACATTATCTTTTAAAAGTTATAAAAATAAACCTTTACATAAATAAAAATAATTATTTACATAAATAAACCAAAAAACTTGAAATTTGAGACGGCATTTAACTCGCACTTCTTTTCACGAGAACGTCGCACAGTGGTCAAAAACTGGTATTTTTGCTAATAAACTAACCTCTCATCTTGTCTTTATAACACTACAAGAGGTTTGTTTTAATGTATTTTTTAATCGAATGTAGTTATCCCGATTCTATTCAAAATATAATTCAAAAGATGTCGAAAATAATTAATTGGCTAAATAAAAATGACAGTTGTAAAAAATTATTCGAACATTAATAAATCGTAGTTTCACTAAAAAATAATCATTTCACTAATCCCTCCTTTACAGTTGGATTGTGTTTACATATTTTGTTTATTATAGCATTACGCACTCTTCGATTTATCCTGGTTTTGTTGGAGAAAGTTATTTAGTCTGTGCTGAAATTTCAATAAAATGGATCTCCCAAAAACCACTAAAGGCATGTTATGGTTTGGGAATTCGATAAAGGAGAAAATGCTGCTTCAACTTATCGGAAACTTGCAGAAATGTATGGAGAAAACGCCATCAGTGAATGGCAAGAGATGGACTGAAAAGTTGCGAGCGGAGAACCGTAAACGAGAGTCATGCCGGTAGGATAGCTGGAAATACGATGAATACCAGACCCGGATGAATCGGTTATATCGCGGATATCATCCCCGCGTCTAAGAAGGGGAGACCTGGTTCGTTGCGTTGCCATGTCCATCAAACATCCCAGGAGACCCTGAGACGACTTCGGTGACGTGGCGAGGAGCGCCGCCATTAAAATAACGCTGCCCTTTAGTGCGAGACTC
Organism: Rhaphigaster nebulosa; assembly: GCA_948150685.1. Classification (NCBI taxonomy): domain Eukaryota; kingdom Metazoa; phylum Arthropoda; class Insecta; order Hemiptera; family Pentatomidae; genus Rhaphigaster; species Rhaphigaster nebulosa. The sequence continues at coordinate 226,574,618 of OX411306.1, forward strand.
CGCCAAGGGGAAGGACAACTCCGAACGAAAATCCGGGCAGTTCTATCTGTCAACCAGATGATGGCAGTCTGTCTAAGGAAAAGGAAATCCTGACAGAAGGTCGTACTGATTGGGGGTTATCGTTAGGGTTAGCGGTTCAACATTATGTAAAATCTGCTTTGCTAATAATAGTCAGCACAGAGCCTCGGGTCCATAATTTTAGAACATGGTATGTGCAGAGTTTGTCTAATTATAAACAGGAAGTACAAAGAGAGATTTCGGGTTCTCAGCGAGACATAAATGTGCTTACGAAGACAAAGCTTAAAGGAAAAGGGCAGGAATGAATTGGGGAATATGTTTATTTCTGGAGTGGTGTGGCAAAGGAGGGATTTCTGTGATGGCAAAGAAAAAGTTAAAGAATAGGATCACATATTGCGAGGAAATTTCCGAGAAGTTGATGAGAGTGGATCTCAACTTCGGGTGCAGATGTGTTGTGATTATAGGGATATATGCGCCGGGAAACCACAAACCTCAAGAGAGTCAAGATACATTTGAGGAGAGCTTGAGGGAAGCTTTGGAAAAAATGCGGCCTTATGAAGAGATCATCCTTGTTGGGGATTTCAATGGGAGGGTAGGAAAGAAGGTCGGCAATCGTGTTAGACGTATTGGTGAGAAAATGGTGATAGATAATGGTCGGAGGCTTCTAGATATCTATGCCATTCGATCTGAAAATTCAGAACATCTTTTTCAGGCACAAGCGGTTCCATCAATCCATCCCTCAATGTCAGACTATTGTATTAGAAAGCAAAGATGCTCATTTAAGGTGAAAAATTTGAGTGTTTTCAGAGGATGGGAGTGTGGTAGTGACCACAACATGCTGAGAGCTTATCTTAAGATTATCTTCCCCTGGAGGATGTCTAAAAGTAGCCAGGAGAAATGGGATAAACATATATTGGACGCTCCTAAGTAAAAGTTGCAGCTTCTGGGTGAAGTGAGTGTTAGGACCCAATACAGATGAAGGCTGGAAGAGGGGATAGATCTTTTTTATGAGCAAACAGCGAAGGAGAAATGTGTTAATTTGGCGGCAAGAGAAGTTCTTGGTGAGAAGGAGGAGCGGGGTCTGCCGGATTAGTAGACACGGCAAGCAGCCCAGCTGATAAGAGAAAAGAAGCTAGCCTATGGAAAGTATCTTTCTTCCACCAGGAGATATCATTGGATGGAATATAGGACCCTAGGCCTGAAGGTGAAAAGACAAGTAGCAAATTCCAAAAATGATTCATGAGAAAGATGCTGCTTGCGAATCAACAATACTTTAGGGCTTAGTCTAGTCTGGGAGTCCTTGAGAGTAAAAAAAAAAAGAGATCTGAAAAAGATGAGGACAGCAAAAAAGGGAAATTTGCTATCCTCCATTAAGAAAAAGGAGAGGTAAAACCACTCCGAAACCCTTCTAAATGAAGATAGACCTCAGTTTCCGTATCACAAAGATGACACCGAGCCTGAAGAAGCTGAGCAACCGATTGAGGTGGAAGAGAGTGACGTTCGGCGGTTCTTATTAAAGGCAAAGACTGGCACATCTCCGAGACCAGGCGGAATTGCTATGGAGTTCCCGAAAGCTGAAAGTGCGAAACTATTAACCCTTCTAAAGGATGTGTTCTCAAGAGTGGTGATATCCCGGATGACCTGAGGGCTGGCTTCAGAACCTCAATATACAAAAAGGGTGTCAGGAAAGTGTGCCGGAACTATCGAGGAATCTGTGACCAGAACCATGAGTAGGCTGTTTCGGGATAAGTTAGAGGAGGCATAGTTTACCCCTCAGAAGCAAGCAGATTTTACGGCGGGCTGGTCACGAACAGACAGCATATTTGTTGTCCCAAGAAAGGAAGCGGGAACTCCATATATCTTTTGTAGACCTGGAACAGGCTTGTGATAATGTGTCTAGAGAGAAGCTGTGGGCATTAATGGTGCATTGACAAAGGCTCTGAGACACTAATATAACAACGATATATACCAGATAAGATGTGGGAACTACCTTTCTGACCCTTTTCAAGGTACCAAGGGATTGAAGGAGGAATGTTACATGCTACCCACTCTCTTCAAGATATTTCTGCACGAATCAGTGAAGCCTTGGCTCGAGCAATATGGGGATGTTGCATTGCTGCATTGCGTCTCCAAATTTCGACTAACTTTCGCTTCAAAAAAGAGAGGCCAAAGAAAAAAATCTTTAAAATCAAAATTTTAGATTAATTAGTCTTGTTTAATGTAACCATTTAATGTAAATGGATATTAGAAGTTATTCAAATTAATGATTTCAAGTAATGAACAAATAAATAACAGATTTTTTTTGTATTTTTTGGATACAAAAAATCAGAAAAAAATTGAGGGAGAAAAGTTTAAATTCGTAATGAGTACCTTTGGCAAATGAGCAAATTTTCAGAACTTCTCCAAAACTTTCCACTGAGATCCCTTTCTAGACACGTTCAGTCAGAACATTGAATCAAAATCAAAATACTAACAAAGTTAGCAGCTGGACAGTCATTCTTTGCGTAAATAGAAGTGTAATAGGCTAAGAAAAATAAGTTAGAACATTGCTCTCGGCCGCGCTCAAAGATGCACACTTTTAAAAAAGCTATTCAAAACATTAAAAAAAAAGTACCAAAAATACATATAAAAAGCCATTCAATCGCCTACTACTATAATATATGTCAAGTAGATGTTCCAACAATATCATTGGATATTCATAGATAATATTAAAGAAATGAAGGGGCTCACAATTTTGACAACAAATTCCACACTTCAGAGTATGATTTTGTATTGCTACGAGTTTGAGCTAAGCAAAAACAACTACAAAAATGCCATTTTCTCCTGTAATCTTGGAAATGGGTACGTGAACTATTCTAAAATTATGGGATATACTTGAATCGGTATTTTGAGAGGGCTGCAGTTAATTTTTTTTTTTTTTTTTCCCACGTTTTGACGACTCCGTGCGTTTGCAGCAAGTATAAAAATAAAAAAAAAACTTTAAAATCATAACCTGTAATAGGAGAAGAAGAGCAAATCTTCAATGTCACAATGATTTCTTTTTTCATTTATAGGCTGGTATAATATTATATATCATTTGTTTCTCCTTAATAGAACCTGTTTAATTAAATGTCTGATTTTTTTTTTTTTTTACGAAAAAACCATTAAATTCCATGTCTCACAAAAAGAGTAGCAATCTTGTGAATCACAGATTGCGACCACTTTTATATATGTTATAGGAAAGGGCCTCTTCAATGCATGCGTAATGTAACAAGACTCAATTCGCATTCATTTTCGAGAAATTTCGATTTCAAATTCTACATGAATATTAGGTAGGGTTTAATAGCACAACTTTATCATAAGCAGCGTAGCCATGCGGTAAAGCTGAAGGTCTATGAGTTCAAACCTCATGCATAACGATTTCTTTTTACTTTCTTGTACGAAGTAAAGAAAGTATTGTAATCGCGAAAGTTTTCGGTTTTCAGATTTCGACGGAAATATCCATTTTGACCATCTCTGAATCCATTTTGACTAGTTTCGTCGTGGCGTTTGTACGTACGTACGTTCGTACGTTCGTATCTCGCATAACTCAAAAACAGTTAGCCGTAGAAAGTTGAAATTTTTTATTTAGGATTGATGTAAAATCATATACCTTCATCAGAACCGGAGATATAAAATGAAATGTGTTGTGTTCATACGAACTTCCCCTGGGATCCTGGGAAGCGTTGCCTGACAATTTCAGAAATGGTCCAGTATTTCAAGGATTGATTCCACCTAAAAAAGTGCCATCAAAATCTACGGGACTCTTGTGGGACCATCACTTACCTTGTGAGTTGTTATATGATTTTTTTGCATCGAATCAGGACTGCAGTTAAAGGACTGCAGTATCCGACTCAAATAAAATAGTTCTGTAATATAACAGTGCTCTAAAACAATTGTGCACTTTTATTTTGAAAAAGCTCTTGTTCTAAATCAAGCTATTTCTTAGGAATTTTTTTAAACAGTCCTTGCAAGCATTTTTATATTAAAACTTTTATTAATAGATCTTACAAGAATTTTTAGTCAGAACATATATAGTATAAGTTCTTTAAGAACTTTCGTAAGAATTTTTGTATACAAGTTCTATATTATAAAAGTTCTCGCTATAACGTTTTAGCACGATTATAATAGAATCTCTCATTCTAAAGTTCTCTATTTAATGGAGAAAATACTTATGGAATTGTCTATAAAGGTTTTCATATCTTAAAATGTTAATTATTTAAAAAAAACATTCTTATAAATAAACATTAAAATTAAAACAATCTTTCTATTGGAGTTAATAATTAATGTTAAATAAAATAAATAAAAAGGAAATTGTTCTTATATTTCGAATCTTATTTATCATCTGAGTTTTTTGTTAATAGATTTTTTTAATTTTTCCAACAACATTACTGCCCCTCGAGGTTTCTCTCATCTCCCGATGATCTTTACTTCATTAGTATGTGTAAATTTATATTTAAAGTGTTCTATTAAGAACTTCTATTAAAAGAACTTTTATTAAAAAAAAGTTTTGCCATGAACTTTTATCAAAAACTTAATAATAATATAAGATCTTAAGGAAATTTTTATCAGAATTCTTTTGTGTTAATATTTTAATTGTAAAACAGTTGAACTGAAACTTTTTAAAAAAGTTCAATAACTGTTTCTTGCCCTGGAAAATAAGGTGCGTTTAGATTGGTTCGATTTTAATATTTAAGTGATTAAAACAATTGTATTAATATAAATCCAATGCACTCTAAATATAATTATTACCAAATAAATAATTAATTTTTAAAACAGTTTGGTTGTAAAATGGAATTTAATATCAATATAAAACATCAACTGCATTAAATTATTTTATTCAAATATATTTGTTTTTTATAATTTAATATTACATATTTAAAATTAAAACAAAATCCATGAGAAATTTAAAACACAATACAGAAATTATATCAAGGTGTTACTTGTGAGCAAATTATGCTCTGTAATCTGATTCTCAGCTGATCCAGGTTGTGATTGAATTTGAGGAGAATTTCCTTAATTAGATGGTCGATCGTGGCATTCAAATTAAGCTGGTTGAAATATCCCTGGGATACGAACTTAACATCGATATCGCTGATATCCGTAAACCTTGTGCCCGAGGAGAGATCAACAGCGCATGAACCATCCGGCTTCGAATATACAATAAACCTGATCTTAAACTGGTTCTTCTTAACCGTAGCTTGGGCATCAAATTCGAAATTCTGATCGAAAATGCTAATCGTAGAGTGAGAGTATATCGCTTGAAGGGTGCCGAAGGAGACATCGGTCGTTAAGGTCAGTTTCCCAGAAGAGAGTAAGTAGTCCACTGGCGAAACTCTTTTTGCAGAATGGAACTTTCCGACGATGCCTATTGATCCGGAGAAAGTTGCGACGTTGGATCCGTTCAGCGTGATGTCAAAATTGAGGGGTGGAACAGGCATCCATTGTGGGATGTTTTGAGGCATTGCATTAAGAACAGAGTCGAAGAAGGCGGTGTAATCAGTATTCGGGGTGAATCGGTCAAACCAGAATCCGGAAGATCCTGTCAACAGGAGTGCGAAAGTGATGCAATAACGATACATGATGTTGGGGACTGAATAGAAAGCTGCAATGCAGACCTTATATATCCTGCCGCTATCAAATCTCGCGATGCACTCAATGAATTAAATAGATAAAAAAGAACAAGTGGTAAGCGATTATAAGTTTTCCTCAAAGAAATTGCGCAATCTTAAGTGCTCAAAATATTGAACGTAATTTGTCCTGATTTCAAGAATCAATCCAAATACAATATGTAAATACCAATGAAAATAGAAAGTAGGAAATACAAAATTTATAGAAAACCTTATTACTAGAGATAAATCTATAGGGCTCATTAATAAAAAGTTACTGAATTTCAAAACTGTTAATCATCCACTCCTCATCGAATCTCAGTCACGATCCAAGGCCAATGGGCCTCCATCCGACGAAGAAAAATCCCAAATATTCGCTGAAATAGAAAGTAGTAGTGAAATTTTTAATTCTCATCCTGATATCCTTAGCCCAATCCATTTTGAACATGTTTAAGCGGAATTCCAATGCAAATGTCCCTTCCTCCAAAAGAGTTTCATTCTCGAAAAATCATCCACAAATTATCTTCCTAAAAAGCTCCTCAGATATCCTCTAATATCCTAAAATAGTTCCCTCGAAAATCTAACCCTATTTCTCTCACACACACACACACACTCACATATATATACTCCAAACCAACTATTTTCTTGATCCTTGGAAATTGTCCCTTATAAAAATCGTACCAAAACTCAAAAAGCCATCTGAATACCGTCTTATTTCTCTGTTACCCATCATGAGAAAAATTCTAGAAAAACTCATACTAAACCGCCTGCACCCAATCCTTGATTCATTTCACGTGATTCCTGACCACCAGTTTAGGTTTCGAACATCTCATTCTACTATTCAGTAGTTATATCGTATTTGGATGTAATATACTCCGGAATGTACTTCACGGGATTCTTTTTCGACGTAGAACAGGCTTTTGACAGAGTCTGGCACCCGTGACTGCTTTACAAACTCCGTCAATTTCTGGTCCCTACATATTATCTTTTTATCCGTTCCTAACTGACTGGCATAGCCTTCAGAGTAACTAATAACTGTGCTAACTCATCCCACTTTTCTCAGTCCGCTCGTGTCCCTATAGCTTGTCTTATAGATCCCATTCTCTACACGGTTTATACAGCTCCATGTCCAAACCCATCCTATCACTGTACTCACGATAAACCCGGATGACACATATGAGCAGTCTGTAAATAATAATATGTATTGATATTGGACAATATTATCCTGAATATTTTATAACAAGCACCAGGTGCGAACAAAAGATGATAAGGGGCTAGCAGGTAAGTAGAAAGGTATCTGACAGGCGATGACAGATGTCACCACAGCTTTTACTCTCAGATATAAGGAGTAAGTTAATTTAAAAACCTTCCGAGAAGTGGACAGTGTGACAAAGGCGAGAGGAAGTCCGTCACGGAAGGCTTAATCAATTTTAAGAAAACAGTCCCCCTTGGGTCCCGGCTGGCCTCGAGGAAAAAGTGGAGGAGGCCTGGGAAAGGTGCCATTCGATTAGACCAATTATTGCAGATAAGAGATTTATGTTAAACAGTTAATGGCCAGGTCTTGTCTGAATCATTTCATGGTTAACAGTTTATTGTAACAGTTATTATTTTCACTTATAAAAGTTTATTATTTTAATTTTGAGGAGTAATGATAAATGTTAACAAGGAGGTTTTGTTTAGTAACCATGCCCATTATTAATTTGAATATATTTCATTAAGTATGATAGCAATAAATTTGATTAGCATTATGGTTATTAGCATTATCATTAAACTTAGGAGTAGGAACATTATCTTGGTTAATTATTAAATAATGGTAATCACAAATCAGGCTCTTGGAAAGGTATCCAATTTAGAGTAAGTAATACAAAGTAAGTAATTCAAGATTATTCATAAACTTACATAATTTAGGGATAATCATCCTCAATGGTTGCCCATTGGCATCTCTATACACAGAATAATATATTATCAGCTAAATATATATCAAGCTCAACTTAATTTAGATAAAACATAGCAATAATGATCCTACTGTTACATTCCAAATCCTGCATTTACATATAACTTCCATTGATGAATGATGTCAGAACTGGAGAATTATAATAATTTCCAATAAATCCCATCAGATCACTTTTACCATATTGATGAACGCCTTACATGGAATTCTCATGCAAGACTAAAACGGTTAAAAACGTCTCGTTTACTACAAAAATTACTTCAGAAACGCTCTAAATTTCTAATTTGCCCAAAATAGGTCACATACATTCCCATTTGGACATATGAGATTGAGCTTTGGGGCCCAGTTCCTTCAATCCAAAATCCTTCGAAGAATCCTTATTATCTTGCAAATAAAATTATCCATCAAGACCTCAATATTCTCTTTGTTGCCGACTTGGTCCGAAATAGCTAAATCTCCTTTAATTACAAACTCCTTGCCGACACTAACCCATCAGTACGTAAACTTTCATCCCAAACTATTTCCGATAATCCTCCGAAGCGTTTGAAAAGAAGATCGCGGGACCTCCTAACATAGAATAGTCATCAAAGTGCTACCAATGGATAGCTCCTTTTCACACCACTATCAAACTTTATATTCTTATCACCTTTACATGTTAAATATTCTTATTCAGGTGTACAACTTTTTAACTACATTTAAACTTTATAAAAGGTTTTCGAATCAGTTTTTTGGTTAAGCTCTCCACTTGCAAATGTTGAACATTCGTATGTTGGCGTCCAATTGTACAACTCAATCGTGACAAAAATTCACTGTAAACCCTTATCCGATTTTTAACGGTTTCGAGAGAAATTAAATTTGAATGTTTCATTTTCTTTTTTTTTAATTCTTGACTTTATTATATTATATTATAATCTCTTCCAAAAATGATCTTCCACGAAATCTGATGAAGCCATTGGATAGGAATAAAAAAAAAAAAAAAATGAATTATTTTCATATATGTTTTTCTTCAATTTGCCTTAGAGATCAATTAAAAAAAAACTCAACAGTTATTGACTAAGTCTCATCAAAAGTATAAGTAGGTAAGTGACACACCCAACATTTTGTGATATTATTTAGATAATGAAGAGGTTCCCGGTATCCCCAAAACGTCTTAAAATAAATAGAGAAACTATTGACTTTTTTTAATTGACCCCAAGGCAAATTGAAGAAAAACACATTTTTTTTTTATGTTAGTTCATCTCATACACATAAAAGAACTAACTAAAATATTGAATAAGAATTCTTAAAATTTAAAATTAAAAAAGAAAATATTCCGAGTAAGTCAGCATAGCTTCCTAACTATTATCATTGTTCTATTTAGTACAAAAGGAAAAAGAAATGCAAAGAAAAATATCTGTCGCTTCCACTCATAGGACTTATTTTATCGCTTAGGGTCAAAGTAAAATGCAAAAGAATGTTTGCTATATCTTCCCTCAAATTAGTCCAACAATTTTAAGTCTCCAACAATATTTAGTCTATAACAAATATTTCATATTTCTATAATATTTCGGGAATGCCCTATTCCAATACTCTCGTTATTATTTTTACTAGCTTCCTGTTTTTTTTCCGTAAGTATTCCCATAGGTAAAATAGTGGCTTAAATAGTGTTACCATGCGACTGAATCTTGAAGATATTATCAGGCATGTTTTACCATCAATGCAGTTGTATATACAGCTTTGTAGCTTCATGACAATAAAATTGTGAGACGGAATGAAAAATTTATTTTTTGAGCTTCATAGTATTTGTTTTGTTTCTGAGAAAGAAATGAGGTGGCAGAATTGAAATTTACATTCAGCACCCCAAAAAGCATAACTAAATAGATTTGTAGAACTTCCTAATTTTATGCTTGTTGGTGTGCGGAATGTAAATTTCAATCCGAAAAGCATAAATAATCTGATTTTTAGAACGTCTTCCCTGCCCTCTCGAAGGGCACCTAAAGCTCCAGGTAGGACGCAATGGCTAAAAGCGTAATGTTCTGTTTCGAGTCATGCCGGCAGGATAGCTGGAAATATGATGAATACCAACCCAGGATGATGAGCGGCCGCGTATAGGAAGGGGGGACATGGTTCGTGGCGTGGCCATGTCCATCAAATACCCCAGGAGGCCCTGAGACGACTTCGGTGACATGGCGAGGAGTGCCGCCACTAAATAAGCGCTGCCCTCCTAGTGCGGGCTCCACCTAGGAGAAGGACAACTCCAAAGAAAAATCCGGGCAGATAGAACTCGTCTACCAGATAATGGCAGTCTGTCTAAGGAAAAGGAAATCCTGAAAGAAGGTCGTCCAGATTGGGGGTTATCGTTAGGGTTAGCTGCTCAACATTATATAAAATCTGCTTTGCTAATAATAGTCAACACAGAGCTTCGGGCCCCTAATTTTGTAACATGGTATGTGCAGACATATCAGACATACATAATTATGTGCAGACGGGTGATTAGACGATTTGGTGAGAAAATGGTGATAGATAATGGTCGGAGGCTTCTATATCTGTGTCATTTGATACAAAAATTCAGAACATCTTTTTCATGCACAAGCGGTTCCATCAATCCATACATCGATGTTAGACTATTGCATTAGAAGCCAAAGATGCTCATTTAAGGTGAAAGATTTGAGGGTTTTCAGAGGATGGGAGTGTGGTAATGACCACAACATGCTGAGAGCCAAGATTCTCTTCCCCTGGAGGATGTCTAAAAGTAGCCAAGAGAAATGGGATGCACATATATTGGACGCTCCTAAGTACAAGTTGCAGCTTCTGGGTGATGTGAGTGTTAGGACCCAATACAGATGAAGGCTGGAAGAGGGGATAGATCTTTTTTTATGGGCAAACAGCGAAGGAGAATTGTATTAATTTGGCGGCAAGAGAAGTTCTTGGTGAGAAGGATGAGCGGGGTCTGTCGGATTAGTAGACACGGGAAGCATCCCAGCTGATAAGAGAAAAGAAGCTAGCCTATGGAAAGTATCTTTCTTCCACCAGGAGAGATGATTGAATAGAATATAGGACCCTTAGCCTGAAAGTGAAAAGGCAAGTGACAAAATCCAAAAACGATTCATGCGAAAGATGCTGCTTGCGAATCAACAGTACTTTAGGGCTTAATCTAATCTGGGAGTCCTGGAGAGTAAAAAAAAAAGATCTGAAAAAGATGAGGACAGCAAATAAGGGAAATTTGCTATCAATTAAGATAAAGCAGAGGTAAAACACTCCAAAACCCTCCTAAGTGAAGATAGACCTCAGTTTCCGTATCACGAAGATGACACCGAGCCTGAAGAAGCTGAGCAACCGGTTGAGGTGAAAGAGACTGACGTTCGGCGGGCTTTATAAAAGGCGAAGACTGGCACATCTCCGAGACCAGGCGGAATTGTAATGGAGTTCCCGAAAGCTGAAAGTGCGAAACTAGTAACCCTTCTAAAGGATGGGTTCTCAAGAGAGATGATATCCCGGATGACCTGAGGGCTGGCTTCAGAACCTCAATATACAAAAAGAGTGTCAGGGAAGTGTGCCGGAACTATCGAGGAATCTGTGACCAGAACCATGAGTAGGCTGCTTCGGGATAAGTTAGAGGAGGCATAGTTTACCCCTCAGAAGCAAACAGGTTTTACGGCGGGCTGGTCACGAACAGACAGCATATTTGTTTTTCGCCAACTCATTGAGCAGTCCCAAGAAAGGAAGCGGGAACTCCATATATATTTTGTAGACCTGGAACAGGCTTATGATAATGTGTCTAGAGAGAGGCTGTGGGCATTAATGATGCATTGATAAATGCTGTGAAACACTAATACAACAACGATATATACCAGATAAGATGTGGGAACCACCTGTCTGACCTTTTTCATGTTACCAAGGGATTGAAGCAGGAATGTTACATGTTATCCAATCTCTTCAAGATATTTCTTCACGAATCAGTGAAGCCTTGGCTCGAGCAATATGGGGATGTAGCATTGCGTCTCCAAATTTCGACTAACTTGCGGTTAAAAACAGAGAGGCCAAAGGAAAAAATCTTTAAAATCAAAATTTTAGATTAATTAGTATTGTTTCATTTAATGTAAATGGATATTAGAAGTTATTCAAATTAATGATTTCAAGTAATGAACAAATAAACAACAGTTTTTTTTTGGATATTTTCAGAACAAAATTGAGGGGGGAAAGTTGAAATTAGTAATGAGCACCCTGAGCAAATGAGCAAATTTTCAGAACTTCTCCAAAGCATTCCACAAAGATCCCTTTCTGGACACGTTCAGTCAGAACAGGTATTGAATTACGAATTAAAATCAAAATATTAACAAAGTTTGCAGCTGGACACTCTTTCTTCGCGTAAATTGAAGTCTAATAGGCTAAGAAAAATAAGTTAGAACATTGCTCTCGGCCGCGCTCAAAGATGCACACTTTTAAAAAAGCTATTCAAAACATTAAAAAAAAAAGTACAAAAAATACATACAAAAAGCCATTTTCTCCTGTAATCTTGGAAATGGGTACGTGAACTATCCTAAAATTATGGGATATACTTGAATCGGTATTTTGAGAGGGCTGCGGTTTAAGTTTTTTTTTTCCCACGTTTTGACTACTCCGTGCGTGTACAGCAAGTATAAAAATAAAAAAGAACTTTAAAATCATAACCTGTAATATGAGAAGAAGAGCAAATCCTCAATGTCACAATGATTTCTTTTTTCTGTTATAGGCTGGTATAATATTATATATCATTTGTTTCTCCTTAATAGAACCTGTTTAATTAAATGTCTGATTTTTTTCAAAAAACCTATTAAAATCTATGTCTCACAAAGGGAGTACCAATCTTGGGAATCACAGATTCCGATCACTTTTATATATGTTATAGGAAAGGACCCCTTCAATGCATGCGTAATGTAGCAAGACTCAATTCGCTTTCATTTTCAAGAAATTTCGATTTCAAATTCTACATGAACATTATGTAGTGGTGACTTGTATCACAAGAGGCGTAGGTACGTTAAAGCGGTAGGTAGCTTTCTATGGTGAAGGTCCATGAGTTCAAACCTCATGCATAATGATTTCTTTTTTTTACTTATACTTAAATTGTTTTTTATATTTCTGATGTTTAAATATTGGATTAATTATTTTTTTTATTTAATTTAATATGGCTGAAAATTTTTCAATTAAGCTATTTTCAAAGATCATTATTTATTTGTTTAATATTTTTTTTAATAATAAAATATTCAAAAGTTGACATTGGGAATGAAATCAAATCAAATTTAATAGTAACAATTACCTAACGATAGGAGTTGTAATACTATTAATAAAGCATTTAGTATCATCAAAAATAATTATTCAATTGAAAATTACAATGTTATGACACTTAAAATCACAATAATTTTTATTCAATCACTCTAAAATTAAAATTTGATTTCAAAATATATTTTATGGAGTTAGAGCAAAAGTATAAAGTATGTTATAATGTTTAACTAATCATTAAAAATAACACAACTCAGAAGTTATCTCTTATTATTCAGTACTGTAGAATTCATCAAAATCAAATTGTAGAGTTTATAAGCTTTCAAATGCTTGCCTTATGGTTTCATCCAGTTTGCACTAGTACCATCTCTTATATAAAAGTCTCCCTTCCAGTTTGTATGAAATTAAATTCTGAAAATCAAATTTGTCGATTTCTAGAAATAGATAAAATGGAGGTATCTTTAAAGTCTCCCCGGCCTTTAAACGGTTAACGTTTTCACATAATAATTTCACACTTACAAAAAGTTTAAAATAAGGAGAAGCTGGTGTTAAAAAAATTTTATATTACATATTCAAAATTAAAACCGGATTCATGACTAATTTAAAACACAAACCTGAAATTATATACCTTCATCAGAACCGGAGATACAAAATGAAATGTGTTGTGTTCATACGAACTTCCCCTGGGATCCTGGGAAGCGTTGCCTGACAATTTCAGAAATGGTCCAGTATTTCAAGGATTGATTCCACCTAAAAAAGTTTCATCAAAATCTACGGGATTCTTGTGGGACCATCACTCATCTTGTGAGTTATATGATTTTTTTGCATCGAATCAGGACTGCAGTTAAAGGGTAGTCGTATTCGACTCAAATAAAATAGTTCTGTAATATAACAGAGCTCTAAAACAACTGTGCCCATACAAACTTCCCGATTTTCTTCCTGGGCTCCTGGGAAGCGTTGCCTAACAATTCCAGAAATGGTCCAGTATTTCAAGGATTGATTCCACCTAAAAAAGTGTCATCAAGATCTACAGGATTTTTTGCATCGTATCAGGACTGCACTTAAAGCGTATTGGAAATTGTTCTTATATTTCGAATTTTATTTATCACCTAAGTATTTTGTTAATAGATTTTATTAATTTTTTCAACAATATTGCTGCCCCTCGAGGTTTCTCTCATTTCCCGATGATCTTTACTCCATAAATATGTGTAAACTTATATTTGAGAACTTATATTTAAAATGTTCTATTAGGAACTTCTTTTAACAGAACTTTAATTAAAAAAATGTTTTGCCATGAACTTTTATCAAAAATTTATAATGATATAAGATCTTAAGGAAATTTTTATCAGAATTCTTTTTGCTAATATTTTAATTGTAAAACAGTTGAACTGAAACATTTGAAAAAGTTCAATAACTGTTTCGTGTCCTGGAAAATAAGGTGCGTTTAGATTTGCAATTTTAATATTTAAGTGATTAAAACAATTGTATTAATATAAATCCAATGCACTCTAAATATAATTATTACCAAATAAATAATTAATTTAAAAAAAGTTTTTATGAAATCATTTCTCTCTATGATCCGTCATAAATTATTTATGAAACAGTGCATTGGTTGTAAAATGGGATTTTATATTAATATAAAACATCAACTGCATTAAATAATTTTATTCAAGTATATTTGTTTTTTTATAATTTGATATTACATATTTAAAATTAAAACAAAATCCATGGGTAATTTATAACACAATATAGAAATTATATCAAGGTGTTACTTGCGAGCAAATTATCATCTGTAATCTGATTCTCAGCTGATCCAGGTTGGGATTGAATTTGCGGAGAATTTCCTTAATTAGATGGTCAATCGTGGCATTCAAATTAAGCTGGTTGAAATACCCCTGGGATGCGAACTTAACATCGATATCGCTGATATCCGTAAACCTTGTGCCTGAGGAGAGATCAACAGCGCATGAACCATCCGGCTTCGAATATACAGTAAATCTGATCTTAAACTGGTTCTTCTTAACCGTAGCTTGGGCATCGAATTCGAAATTCTGATCGAAAATGCTAATCTTAGAGTGGGAATAATTCGCTTGAAGGATGCCGAAGGAGACATCGGTCTCTAAGGTCAATTTCCCAGAAGAGAGATGGTAGTACACTGGCGATACTCTTTTCGCAGAATGGAACCTTCCGACGATGCCTTTTGGTGCTGAGAAAGTTGCGACGGGATCCCTTTCATTGGATCCGTTCACCGTGATGTCAAAATTGAGGGGTGGACCAGGCATTATTTGTGGGATGTTTTGAGGCATTGCATTAAGAACAGAGTCGAAGAAGGCGGTGTAATCAGTATTCGGGGTGAATCGGTCAAACCAGAATCCGGAAGATCCTGTCAACAGGAGTGCGAAAGTGATGCAATAACGATACATGATGTTGGGGACTGAATAGAAAGCTGCAATGCAGACCTTATATATCCTGCCGCTATCAAATCTCGCGATGCACTCAATGAATTAAATAGATAAAAAAGAACAAGTGGTAAGCGATTATAAGTTTTCCTCAAAGAAAAATTGCGCAGTCTTAAGTGCTCAAAATATTGTACGTAATTTGTTCTGATTTCAAGAATCAATCCAAATACAATATGTAAATACCAATGAAAATAGAAATTAGAAAATACAAAATTTATAGAAAACCTTATTACTAGAGATAAATCTATAGGGCTCATTAATAAAAAGTTACTGAATTTCAAAACTGTTAATCATCCACTCCTCATCGAATCTCAGTCACGATCCAAGGCCAATGGGCCTCGATCCGACGAAGAAAAATCCCAAATATTCGCTGAAATAGAAAGTAGTGGTGAAATTTTTAATCCTCATCCTGATATCCTTAACCCAATCCATCTTGAACATGTTTAAGCGGAATTCCAATGCAAATATACCTTCCCCCAAAAGCGTTTCATTCTCGAAAAATCATCAACATCATCCACAAATTATCTTCCAAAATAGCTCCCCTAATCTAATATCCTAAAACAGTTCCCTCGAAAATCTAATCCTATTTCTCTCTCACACACACACATTACTACACACATTACACACACACAGATTACTACCTAACACAGATGCTCACAGGACATGGCTGCTTCAGAGCCTACCAAGTGAGGTTCAAGCTGGACAATACCGCTGTATGTCCAAGGTGCCCAACAATAGATGAGACTGTAGCGCATGTATTCTTTAGCGGTCCCCGCTTTCAAGAAGAGAGGGGAGAATTTCTAGGAATCTGTGGCTCAGGACCCCTTAGTACAGTAGACAGCATCGTCAGCCTGATGCTGCTTTCACAGGAGTGTTGGATGGCAGGCCAGCGCCTAGCGGCAGAGGTCATCAAGAAGCTAAGGAAGGAGGAGAAGGAGAGGCGCGCCTAAATAGTGGCAGCCTAAAACAATGAGGCGGCACAAAGCCAATCACCCTCCATGAAGTAATGCCTAACGGTGATCCCGTGGAGGTTGGAAAAGAGGGGTAGGGAGGTGGTTTTAGTGGGTAGAAATCCCACACGCGGATAGGTACGGGGGGTCTATCCGTGTCTTTTAAAGATTTCCACCCACCCTCGTATTAACACACACACACACACACACACACATACACACACACACACACACATATATATATATATATATATATATATATATATATATATATATATACTACAAACCAACTATTTTCTAGGTCCTTGGAAATTGTCCATTATAAAAATGGTACCAAAACCCAAAAAGCCACCTGAATACCGTCTTATTTCTCTGTTACCCATCATGAGAAAAATTCTTGAAAAACTCATACTAAACCGCCTGCACCCAATCCTTAATTCATTTCACGTGATTCCTGACCACCAGTTTAGGTTTCTAACATCTCATTCTACTATCCAGCATTTTTATCGTATTTGGATGTAATATACTCCGGAATGTACTTCGCGGGATTCTTTCTCGACGTAGAACAGGCTTTTGACCGAGTCTGGCACCCGGGACTGCTTTACAAACTCTGTCAATTACTGGCCCCAACATATTAAAATACCTTTTTATCCGTTCCTAACTGACTGACAGAGTAAATAATAACTGTACTTACTCATCCCTCTTTTCTCAGTCCGCTCGTATCCCTATAGCTTGTATTCTAGGTCCAATTCTCTACACGGTTTATTCAGCTCCATGTCCCAACCCATACTATCACTGTCCTCACTATAAACGCTGATATCACATGTGTGCAGTCTGTAAATAATAATATTTATTGATATTGGACAATATTTTACTTAATATTATATAACAAGATGATAAGGGACGTGCAGGGAGGTAGAAAGGTAACTGACAGGCGATGACTGATGTCACCACAGCTTTTACGCTCAGATATAAGGAGTAAGTTAATTTAAAAACCTATCGAGAAGTGGGCAGTGTGACAAAGGCGAGAGATGGTCCTTCTTGAAAAACTTAATCAATTTTAAGAAAACAGTCCCCCTTTGAATGGATTCGAGGAGACTTTTCAGGAGTGGAGCCTTATACTAAAATCCCAGAATTTCCTCGCTCTCCAAAACTAGTCGGTCAATCGCGATAATGTACCGCCCACTGCCAGAAATCTAACCAACCAACAACGTCTTCGACCCCCTCTTAGGAAGAACAAGGAAGAAAGGGGGAGAGAAATCGAGGAGGCAGGAAAAGGTTACTTCTCCTCTGATCTCGCTTAACGCAGGACTTCTAGGCTGATCTCACTGGAGGGTTGACTTCGAGGACGACAACGACTTCCCTCTGCCTTGATATAGATTTCTAGTTTCTTCATACTCCATGACGTAGGATATGAAGAGTATGTATGTACGTAGGATTCCGGTGAACCCCATGGAGAGATTCTGAAGGACCATCAACATCAATTATTACAGATAAGAGATTTATGTTAAACAGTTATTGGCTAGGTCGTGTCTGAATCATTCCATGGTTAATAGTTTATTGTAACAGTTATTATTTTCACTTGTAACAGTTTATTATTTTAATATTGAGGAATAAAATTAAATGTTAGAAAGGAGGTTGTTGTTTAGTAACCATGCCCATTATTAATTTGAATATATTTCATTAAGTATGATAGCAATAAATTTGATTAGCATTATGGTAAACGGCGGGACTGCGTTTTCTACCCGTCTCATAACCCCTAGAGCACGAAAATGGAAGTTTTGGAGATATCTGATATATATATATATATATATATATATATATATATATATATATATATATATATATATATATATATATATATATATATATATATATATATATATATATATATATATATATATTTATTCCGCTACATTGGAGCACCTCCAGCGGCCCCCTTTGAGTCAAATGAGCTGAGATTCAGTATGAAGAACTTTCTTAGAGGCAGAACGATACCATTAAAGAACGGGTAAATTCCAGTCAAAAGTTCAATATATTTACCTGAAATTTCAGAGGTTTTTAAGTTTTGCGCATCTCTACAGCTCCACCAAATTAGTATATAGGGTTGAAAATTTGTATTTTAATTGAGTATTTGCTAGGGAAGTATCTTAATATCCAAGGAGGGTCTCAACTTAGTTCCCTCACTCCCCAGGTTTTTCAGTTTTTAAATATTGTCGCACCTCTAAAACCCCTCCAGGGTTTAAGTTAATTTAAGAAGTTAGTTTAATTTAAGAAAATTAAATTACATATAAAACAAAAGAAGTTTTGTCTTCTTTAATTGAAATTTGAATTAAATTTTAAGATCAGGTTAAAATAAGTCAATTAAGAACGGGTTATAATATCTTTTAAGAACATACCTTTTAACTTTTAACTTTTAAGAACGGGTTATAATAACTTAATTAAATTTGAATTAATTGAAATTTAATTTCTCGACAGATATTTTTCTTAAATTACCTATAAAACAAAAGAAGTTTCATCGAAATCGGACCAGTATTAGCAAAGATATGGCTATTTCAACTCC
The DNA here is from genome assembly GCA_948150685.1 of Rhaphigaster nebulosa. Lineage (NCBI taxonomy): Eukaryota > Metazoa > Arthropoda > Insecta > Hemiptera > Pentatomidae > Rhaphigaster > Rhaphigaster nebulosa. The sequence goes on from OX411306.1 coordinate 226,593,424, forward strand.
ACGGCTTTGCGTTGGGTCAAATGAGATGAAATTCGGTATGAAGGGTTTTCTGTATCGAAGAACAGAAAATATATTTCTCTGCGGAGAGGCAGAAAAATATAATAAAAGTATGGGTAAATTTCGGTTATTTAGGGAACTGTCTTTTGTGGGTCTCAACTTTTTTCTCACTCCCTCGTTTTTATAATATTTTTATTTTAGGGAAAATACGATTTTATACGGATTTTTTTTTATAAGTTAGTTTTGTAAACAATAAATTTATCTTTCAACAGTTAATCTGGAATATTCCAGAAAATGTATAGTTTTCAAATTATCAAAAATTAAACTAAGGTGAACCGATGTCCATAGGAACGTGTACTAACTAATTTATAACGTGTAAAAAGTTCAAAACGTTTTATCTCTACTAATAATGGTCCGATTTGGATGATTTTTTTTCCATTTGTAGGGAATTTAATTTTCATTTAGATATTTACCGAATCTGATTAATCAAAAAGTGTATACGTTTTGAGTCATGCGCAAATTAAGTTTTATTTTTTTCATATCTATTTTTCTTTTCCTTTTCGGGAATGCGCTATGTAGGAAAATTAAAAGTGCTTTAGGAGAAAGATTTTAGTCAAGTTTAATTGAAATCGTTAGTGCCGTTTTAGCACTACAGCCAATAGAAAAATATGTTTTTCGGCTATTGCGCAGTCGTAATCGCGCACAGGATAACCGATTTGATACACACGCATAGAATGGCAAAGCCCTACAAAATACAACAATAATCAACAAAATCTTTCCACCTGTTTAAGAGATAATCGTGGCACAGACATTCAGAACAATGGTCAAAAATACGTTTTTTGAAACGTATAGATCACTTGAAAACTGCACTTCGAAAAATGTTTCTGAATGCAATCCATTCCTAACTTGCACGGTAAATATATGTGAGAAAAAACATTTAATATTTTATACTGAATCATTATTGCATCAATCCTCAACTTTTCTCCAACTTTGAGCCAAACCGCATGAGCCGTTTTTGAAATATAGGTAAATCAAGGAAAATACATTTGCGCATGCGCATACGGAAGTGTAGGCTATAATTATACGACATTGATATGAAACCATCAAGGTACTAACCCACACAATCTCTGAAAATTCTATTTTAAATCTGATTAACAGTCGTAGGCCCGTCAGATGGATTTGACTACAGAAAGACACAACATCAAATTTGTTCCTTGGTGTCTATAACTACAACTTGGTAAACGTTCAGCTCATTGTGTCATACTTGTAGGACCATGGGCATGATGAAGTTTGATGTTTTTTTTTTTTTTGAAGAATGATTTTTTTATTGATTTTTTATTTTGACCCTAATAAGCATATTTTTCACTAAAAAAAAATTATGTTAAAATTGGTGAGAGATGGGAAAAAATCACAAGAAAAAGGATTTTTTTTTTTTTTTTTTATATGAAGTTTTCTTCCCGGCCAGATAAAGAGGATTTTTTCCCTTTTAGGTACATGGCTAATTCAATTCTAAAAATGTAGTCACCTTATCTCCATTGGCTTTTAATACCAGTGACACGGCTGGGAACTCCTAGAGTTTTGTCTTTCCATCCACATGTGGGGGTGCAGAGCTTGGTTCGGAGTTTCCTAGGGCAGATTGTAAATATTTTAAAAAAGAATGTGTTCAAGGTGGTTCATTTTATTTTTACTTAACTTTAATTTATGTTATCCTGATTTGGTATTTATTTTACTCTTATTTATAGATTTGGGTAATAAATAAACTTTTAATTTCTTGAACGTACACCCGCTAAATATTTTTCCATTTATATTCAAATGTATACATTAAAATTTATACATTTAGCAAAGAAAATCATCAAGTTCATCATCAGATCAAACCCTTCCACACAGTGCGCTGGGTTATCCATCTATTGTCTTGTAAAATACACTGTATCTTTGCTAATATTGGTCCGATTTTGATTGTTCTTTTTTGTTTTTAGATAATTTTCATCAAAATCGTTGGAGCCGTTTTCGAGAAAATTGTAAAAAGCTGTGAAATCGATTGTATAAAGTGGCACTTCCGTTTAGTCGATTTTGACGAAAAAGTTGCCGTAACATCACACCCATATACCTACCTTAAATACATAATTTCAGTATCGTACAACTTTTCGTTTTTGAGCTAGGCTGTTCACATACACACAGACCATTTTGCGAGACTTGTTTATTTAAGCCTTTGAAAACTGGAATTCGAAAATTTTCAGTATCGCAATACTTCTCCTTACTATATATTTCATATATAGGTAAGAGAAAATTAAAAGTTAAGAAAAATAATTAAATTAGCGAAGTAAAATAATTAAGAAAACCATTAGAAGAAAAAGATTTTTGCATAGTATGCTCCAAAGGTTTTGAGGGAGGAGGTTGTGTACAACTGTGTGGGCGGATTGATTAGATGATGAACTTGATGATTTTCTATGCCAACTGTCCAATAATCATAAGGAGCAAAAAATCCTTGAGTTTTTTTATAAGGAATTTTTTTATTTTCATTTTTGTTTAATTATCATATTTTTTACTAGTTTCAAGATTTATCTGCTAGTCACTTGTATCGTATTACTCAAAGAGTTTTTATGAATGAAATAACTCTTCTTATACTTTTCTATTTCTTTTCCAATGAATATTGTTTCGATTTGTGCTAATAATTAACGTGTACACACTGAAAATGTTTATTAAAGTTGCTGTGCGGTTATTTAATTACCTGACATCAAAGCAGTAGATTCTTTGCAAATTCTCAAAAGTTCTATATATATGTAATATAATTTCCTATATTTATATGTTAACTGTATGACACTCACAATAATAATAAAACATGTTTATACATTGTAATAAGGATACCCGAACCCGAGGATGCCACATTAGCCGAAGGGATACTCAAAGTTTACCCGCACGTTTGGCTAAAGTGGGGAAATATTTTGTTTTGTATTTTTATTTATTTCTGCCAAACTATTCGGGTTTTATCCAAAATGTCCAACCTTCAAGAAGTTGAACAGTGAAAGTTAAAAAAAAATTATGAATTATTTTACATTTTTAATGCAAGATGTACAATTTACAAAAACAAAAACAAAAAATATCCCCACTTTATCCAATTATTCCATACTTTACTTGAAACAATATGTTTCCTTATTTTACGCCTTTTTTTTAGAATGAAGGAAAATTAATAATCGATATTTTTAAGGATATCCTCGTTACAAGATCCGTACTAACCGTTTTTAACATTTACAATAAATTACAATGGTGTTTTTTTTTGTTTTTTTTGTAGTTATAGGGGGAAATATTTCATCAGACGATGTGTGACTAAATGTCCACAACAGTGTGAGATTCCTACTCACTAAAAAACCACCTCCCTATTCATTATTGTCACCCCCGCGGAACTGCTGTCAAGCATTACTTCGCGAGGGGGGGAGGGAGGGCAGGATGGTCATGCGCCTACTTCTTCATTGGACCTCTTATTAAGCCATTGCCTGGCCTCTCCTCTCTCGCTCCTGTGCTCTGAGCTGCCTGCCGATACGCGCTGCATAGTCTGCAACAGCGCTCCAGTTCTCCAGCCTGGACATCATTAGAGCGACTAAGTTTTCCGGAACTGACTGTTGTCTAAGGTTCCTATCTACCTCCTCCTTTTCTTTAGCAAAGCATGGGCAACAAAAGAACGAATGCTCCATTGTTTTATCCACACTGGAGCAAGTAGGGATGATTAGTCCGCCAGCTTCAAGCGGGCTAAGTAGATCCTGAAGCAACCATGCCCAATAAGCATCTGGGCTAGATAATAATCAAGCTCTCCATGTTTCTGTGATATCCACGCTGCAATGTCAGGAATCAGGTGGTGGGTCCATCTTCCTGAGGATGAGGCATTCCAGCGTCTCTGCCATCTTTCAAGAGTATTATTTCTCTCCTGTTCCGCTAACATCACATATTGAGCATCCAAATCTTCACGTCTTCGTTGGAATATCCGGTTCCGTTCCTCTGCCAGAAGGTCAATCGGAGGCATATTGGCGATAACACACACTGCCTCATAGGATATAGTGCAAAACGCTCGAGCGGCTCGCAGAGCGCTCCTTCGATAAACACTGGTAGCATTGCGGGCATATGAATTCACTGTAATGGCTTCCTTCCAGATCGGCGCTACATACAAAAGTGTAGAACTGGCCACAGTAGCCAAAAGCCTTCTCCTACTTTCTTTAGATCCCCCGATATTTGGCATAATCCGAGCCAGTGCATTGGTCAATTGGGCTGCTTTACTGCTAACTATGTGCAGATGTTCATCAAACCGAAGTCTGGCGTCGATCTGCACCCCGAGATATCTAATTGATGGGTTGGAGTGGATTTCATAATCCCCAACGGTTAGAGTGATTGTCTCGCTTACTTTCTTGCTGGTAATAAGAACTGCCTCGGTGTTATGATCAGCAAGCTGGAGGCCAGTCGATAAAAGCCACTGGCCAATAGCAGCGACGGCCTTATTCGCATTATAAGTGATTTCCTCCAAGAGCTTTCCTCGGACCATGATTGCCAGATCGTCGGAAAAACCGAGCGTAGTCGTTTCTTCGGCCGGCATAGGGAGCCTCAGCACCGCGTCATACACCGCGTCATGCGCGTCATACGGGGTACGCCACCCGTGATCTTGTAGGTTTTCAACCCAGCTTCGGTATCATACCTCAAGATTCTATCCGTGAAGTAACTTTCAATAATCCTCACGAGGTATTGTGGGAATTCCATTTTTTGCAGTCCTTCCATTATGCAATCCCACCGAGCTGAATTAAAAGCATTGCCTACTTCCAGTGTTATAATGGCGCAGTACTTCTTGCAACCCCTTCTCCACCTATTTCCTGCGATTGACTCTCTAGCAGCTGTAATCACCAAATCGACACAATGGTGTGTGTGTGTCTGTGTCTGTGTCATCAGATGGACGCCAATAGACGTCGTGGCGTCGAGCGTCGTTTTCGAGATATCTGATTTTCGAGGTCTTCGGAACCAAGTAACCAAATTCAGAATCACTTTTTGAGCCACCGATTTATAGTTTAATATTCATACAAAGAAGCCACCCAGTGTCCACATCAGATATTCATAACTGTGCTGAAGAGTGAGAAAAATAAAAATGAATTGTGAATTGAGACGATGAATGATTCAACCTACTGCAAATCTGAATATTATTTGGTGTCTCCTATTTAATCTCTAACTAATTTTAATGGATT